>PVIU01006128.1:0-10776 GCA_004026605.1 Ondatra zibethicus | reverse complement strand
TGGGTATATACCCAAAAGTGCTATTACTGGGTCTTGAGGAAGGTTGTTTCCTAATTTTCTGAGAAATCGCCACACTGACATCCATAGGGGTTGTACCAGCTTGCATTCCCACCAGCAATGCAGAAGTGTTCCCTTTCCCCCACAACTTCTCCAGCATAAGTTGTCATCAGTGTTTTTGATTTGGCCATTCTTACAGGTGTAAGATGGAATCTCAGAGTTGTTTTGATTTGCATTTCTCTGATGACTAAGGATGTTGAACATTTCCTTAAGTGTCTTTCAGCCATTTTAGATTCCTCTGTTGAGAGTTCTCTGTTTAGGTCTGTGCTCCATTTTTTTTTATTGGATTATGTGCAAAGAACCAACTCTTTGTCTCATTGATTCTTTGTATTTTTTTCTTTGTTTGTATTTTGTTGATTTCAGTTCTCAATTTGATTATTTCCTGCCGTCTAGTTCTCTTGGGTGAGTTTGCTTCTTTTTGTTCTAAAGTTTTCAAATGTTCTATTAATTCACTAGTGTGGGATTTTTCTAGCTTTTTAATGTAGGTATTTAGTGCTATGAACTTTCCTCTTAACACTGCTTTCATTGTGTCCCATAAAATTGGGTATGTTGTATGGTCATTTTCATTGAATTTTAGGAAATCTTTAATTTCTCCCTTTAATTCTTCCTTGACCCATTATTGATTCAGGTGAGCATTGTTTAATTTCCATGTGTTTGTGGGCTTTCTGGAATTAGTATTGCTGTTGACTTCTAGTTTTGAATCATGGTGATCTGATAAGATACATGGGGTTATTCCAATTTTTTTTTGTGTTTGTTGAGGTTTGTTTTGTCATTGAGTATGTGGTCAATTTTTGAGAAGGTTCCATGGGGTGCTGAGAAGAAGGTATATTGTTTTATGTTAAGATGGAATATTCTATAGATTTCTGTTAAGTCCATTTGAGTCATAACATCTGTTAGTTCCCTTATTTCTCTGTTCATTTCCTGTCTGACTGATTTGTCCAGTGGTGAGAGAGGAGTATTGAAGTCTCCCACTGTTAATGTGTGGGGTTTAATGTATGATTTAAGCTTTAGGAGTGTTTCTTTTATATATGAGGGTGCCCCTGTATTTGGGGCATAGATGTTCAGTATTGAGATTTCCTCTTGATGGATATTTTCCGTGACTAATATGAAATGTCCTTCTTTGTCTCTTTTGATTGATTTTAGTTTGAAGTCTCTGTTGTTAGATATTAGGATAGCTACACCCACTTGTTTCTTAGGTTCATTTGATTGGAATATTTTTTCCCCAACCTTTTTCTCCGATACAATGTCTGTCTTTGAGGTTGAGATGTGTTTCTTGTATGCAGAAGAAGGATGGATTCTGTTTTCATATCCAATCTGTTAACCTGTGTCTTTTTATAGGTGAGTTGAATCCATTTATATTAAGGGATATTAATGGCCAGTGATTGCTATCTCCTGTTAATTTAGTTTTCATTGTTGGTGATTTTTATTTGTGCATTTTTTCCTTCTTTGGGATTTGCTGCTAAGAGACCATCAATTGTCTGTGTTTTTGTTGATGTAGCCAACTTCCTTGGGTTGGAGTTTTCCTTCTAGTATTTTGTGTAGGGCTGGATTTGTGGCTAGGTATTGGTTAAATCTTGCTTTGTCAAGGAATATCTTGTTTTGTCCTTCTATTCTAATTGAAAGTTTCACTGGGTATAGTAATCTGGGCTGGCATCCATGGTCTCTTAATGTCTGCATAATGCTTGACCATGACCTTCTGGCTTTCATTATCTCCAATGAAAAGTCAGGTGTAATTTTGATAGTTCTGCTTTTATATGTTACTTGTCCTTTTTCCTTTGCAGCTCTTAATATTCTTTCTTTATTCTGTATGTTTAGTGTTTTGATTATTATGTGGCAAGGGGACTTTTTTTTTTTTTGACCCAGTCTGTTTGATGTTCTGTAAGCTTCTTGTATCTTCATAGGCATATCTTTCTTTAGGTTGGGAATGTTTTCTTCAGTGATTTTGTTAAATATATCTTCTGTGCTTTTGAGTTGAACTTCTTCTATTAAAATAATAATACCTATTATTCTTAGGTTTGGCCTTTTCATGGTGTCCCATATTTCCTGGATATTTTGGGTTAAGCTTTTGTTTGATTTAATGTTTTCTTTGACTGATGAGTCTGTTTCCTTTATTTTATCTTCAGCGCTTGAGATTCTCTCTTCCCTCTCTTGTATTCTGCTTTTCATGTTTGTGTTTGTGGTTCCTGATCATTTTCTCATGATTTCTGCTTCTATAATTCCTTCTGCTTCTGTTTTCTTTATTGTCTCTATTTCAGTTTTCAAGTCTTGAATCATTTCTTTTATATATTTGATTTCTTTTTCTTGGTTTTCTTTAAGGGATTTGCTGATGTCTTCCAAATTTTGTTTATCTTTTCCTCCATTTCTTTGAGGGATTTTCTCGTTTCTTCTTTTAGAGTTTTAAACATTCTCCTGAAGTTTTTATTTACGTCATTTTTTTTCTGCTTCATCTATATTTGGTTGTTCAAGTCTTGCTGTTGTAGAGTCTTTAGGTTTTACTGATGTCATGTTGCTCTTTGTGGTGTTGTGTGTGTTCTTACCTTTTCTACTTATCTTTTCCTCTAGTAGGTGTGGTTGTGGCTGTCTGTGATTCTGCTGATTAATCTTCTAGGTGCCAGTGAATCCAAGGCTCAGATGATTGTTCCTCATGGTACAGTCAGTGCCACGGTTCTAGTTACCCCATTGGTCTCTTCATGTTCCTAGAGGTTGCTCATTGCTCCGGGCTTTGCTCCACTCCTTTGGAGTTTGGTGTCTCAGGCCTGCTCTAGCCCAGTTTGCTGGCTCAGACTTGTTTCTGTAAATGTCCCTGGTCTGGATCAGTTCCTGCAGAGGCCCCTGGCTTGGGGTTGGTCTTGTAAAAGACTCTGGCTCTGGTTTACTCCCTCAGAGTTCCCAGGCTCCGATGTGGCCAGACCCACAGAGTATCTGGGTCAAGCTTACTCCCTCAGAGGTCCCAGACTCACGCTCAGAGCCCCAGAGGTTTCTGGTTCCTGCCCATTCCCTTTGATGTCCCAGACCAATTCCCAGACCCACAAAGGTCCTAGCTCAGGCCTAGTTCCTCGGTGGTCCTAGAGTCATGCCCAAACTCACAGGGGTCCTGGTTTAGGTCTACTCCCTTGAAGGTCCCAGATTCATGTCTGGACCCTCAGTGGTCTCTGGCTCTGGCTCACTTGCTCAGTGGTTGCTCCCCTGTACCTGTTTCTGTGGAGTTCGTTGTCTCAGGTCTGCTTTGGCCCAGGTTGCTGGCTCAGTCCTGATCCACTAATGTCCCTGGCCTGGATCTGCTCCTACTCCCCCCATAGAGCTTGTTTTCTCCCACCTTGGTTTAATTCTGGCCGTGTCTGTTGTTGCTTCTAACATCAGAGTATGGCAGGAGTGGTGGTGTATGAAGTTGAAGACATGTCCAAAGAGATATTAAAATTAAGTCCTGGATGCTGGGGCTGGTTTACTGGTTAGAGTGCCAGTTGCTCTTGTAGAGAACCTAGGTTCAATCCCTAGCACTTATATGCTGCCTCACAACTATCTCTATGTGATCTGATGCCCTCTACTTCCATGGACATCGGGAACACATGTGGTGTATAAACATACTTGCAGGTCAGGCATTCATACAGATAAAATAAATACATAGATTTTTGTTTGTTTGTTTTTCAAGACAGGGTTTCTTTGTAGCTTTGGAGCCTGTCCTGGATCTCACAGAGATCTGCCTGTCTGCCCATTTCTTTAAAGATGCTTGTATATCAGAGATACCACATGTAGGTACTATGGTTGACTGTCCCCACTGAGCCTAGCTTTGCCGTCTCCTCACTGGCACAGCAGATATGTGAGTAAGGCTCACATTCTTCCAAACCAAGCAATGTGCCTTACTGAACATCAGGACCACCCACGGCCTGAGCTCCCAAGCCTCAGAATCCTGGGATATAATGCATGGTTGTTCTCAGGAGCTGCTTGTGAAGGTTGTTTTGTTTTTATACAGTAATAGAAACTAGACACTTCTGTTGTCAACTCTTGTCTTCTAACATGGACACAAAGATGAAATTAGACATGCCAGAGATCTAGGGGAGGGCTGGCCAGCAAACAGAATCTATCTGAAAAAAATGCGGCTACCAAGAAGCTGGGCTTAACTCTGTTCTTTTGTGTCTAGAATTCCTTCTCAAACTCTCTTAGTTTTTATGTGGATGTAGTTGGTACCATGTTGGGTGCCATTTTGTACGCAGAGGCTGCTTGTTACTTTCCTAGCCACTCAGACCCAAATAATCACCCAGAAACTGTATTAATTACAACACTGTTCAGCCAATGACTCAGGTATATTTTTAGCTAGCTCTTATATCTTGAATTAATTTTTTGCTATTAATCTGTGTATTGTCACAAGGCTGTGACTTACCGGGTAAGGTTCTGGCTGGCATCTTTCTCCTTCAGCAGCTACATGGCGTTTCCTATTTTTATCCTTCTTAAAAAGATGCAGTTTATCTGTAATTACCTCATGTGTGTGTCTCTGTGTTGGGGTATGTGAACATGTGTGCAGTTCCTGTGGAGACCAGAAAGGGCATCAGATCCTCTGGAGTTGCTGGTGATTGTGAGCAGGAATCTTGCATGAGTTTCTTCTTTCCCCTACCATGTGTGCTTTAGGGACTGGACTGAGACTATCAGGCATGAGGGTGAATATCTGACTATATTCCTGGAGATAGGAACTGAGGTCAGTTGTGGTCAGAGACTCAGAATTCAGTCCCCGCTTGCAGTGTTTCCGTCTGCCCTGAAGCCTCACCTGGATCACAAGGCTTCTGTGAAGTTGCACATTTTAGCAGCCACTCTACCTTTGTGCTCCAGCCTCGGCTGATGTCCTTCAGTTACTGCTGTCTGAGGGCTTCCAAAAATTCCTTTGATATGTTGTCTATTGCAGATTTTTTCCCTTTCGAGTTTCTGCCCTCATACTATGAAGACAGAATGTCTGAAGGGGGGAGCAAAGTATGCGCTTAGACCTTTTATCTTCTCAGCCCCCAGCTTCCCTCTTCTTCCTCTTCCTCTCTTTTTCCACCCTTCTATGGGTCAAGCGATCCTGCTGCTTTCCCAGTATTCCAGGAACATGGGCTTCAGGGGTGTGCTTTATAGTACCAGGTTCTCAGAACGCCTCTTAAATTGCAGCTTACTGACTTGAAAAAGTAGTGGCAGCAGCAGAGGATGAGGAGAAGAAAGGAGAACACACACACACATACACACACATGCACGCACACACACACATGCACAGATGCACTCACACACAGTTACAAAAACAAGTCTTGTGAAATTAATACAAACAGAATATCTTGGCATTGGAATACAGGTTATTTTATTCCATAAAATGTGATATATTTTTCAAGTGAGTTTCAAAAATAGCCAATTTTACATTAATTGTATACTGGTTTTTCCTTTCCCATGGGATGGTATAGGATTAGAGACTTGTAAGGACCTTGTCTTAGGGTCACTATTGTTACGATGAAACATCACGGCCAAAGCAACCTGGGGAGGAAAAGGTTTATTGGGCTTACGCTTCCACACCTCTGTCGTCACTGAAGGAGTCAGGACAGGAGCTCAAACAGGGCAGGAACCTGGAGGCTGGAGTTGAGGCAGAGGCCATGGAGAAGTGCTGCTTGCTGGCTTGATCATCACGGCTTGCTCAGCCTGCTTTCTTATGGAACCCAGGACCACCAGCCTGGGATGGCCCTGCCAACAATGGGCTGGGCCCTCCCCATCAATCACTGATGAAGAAAATGCCTACAGGCTTGCATGCAGCCCAATTTTAAGGAGGCATTTTCTCAATTGAGGTTCCCTTTTTTCAGACTACTCTAGCCTGTGTCAAGTTATCATAAAAGTAGCCTGCGCAGCTCTGAGTGGAAAGAAAGGTGCAAGGGACCCAACATGTAAGGCAATAAGAACCTATTTTCTTTAGTGGTTTTTGGTGGCTTCTTTTAGTGATTTAAGAATCAGTGGTTCTTAAATAGGGGGTTACTTCTCCCTTTAGGAGACCCTGGGCAATGTCAGAGCATTTCTGACTGCCACAGCTCAGGGTACTCTAGTGGCATGCATGAGAGGCCAGAGATGACTGCTAAGCAAACCACAGCACACAATCAAAGATGCCCACAGAGGGACTGGAGAGATGGCGCAGAGGTTAAGCACTGCTGCTCTCACAGAAGACTGGGGCTCAGTTCTTAGCACCCACGTGGTGGCTCACAACTGTCAATAACTTCACTTCAGTTTATTGGGATCTGATGTCCTCTTCTGACTGCATGCACTTTTATACCTGCAGACAAGACACTCATACACATAAAATAAAAATATTTAAATCTTTAGGGAAATTCCCACAGTGCTGAGGCTGGAAAAGCTTGTTTCTGCTGGGGATGTGGTTCCTTAGCAGGATGTTTGCCTAGCTTACAAAAGCCCCTCGGTTCTAGCATCAGCTCTGTATGACCAGGTTTGATGGCACACACCTGTATATCACTGGGAAGGTGGGCACAGGAGGAACAGAAGTTAAAAGTCATTCTTGGCTACATAGAGAATTCTAGGCTAACCCAAGATACAGAAATCCTGTCTCAAAATATTTTTTAATTAACAATGTATATATGCCTAGTAGTACTAAACTATATATTTAGAGTTAACATGGAAGCTATCACTTGATGTGCCTTTCTCTGCTGGGGACCAGCCTCAGCAGAGACGTGGGTCTCACATCTGGGATGTCTGGAAGGTGAAGTGAGCACATGAGCACAGGATTCTGATGCAGCTGATGGGCTATCGGCTGCAGGGCAGGTTCTTCTACCCCAGCTTCAAACCTCAGTCCTTTATTGTGAATTTTACACAAGGAAAATGATCCTTTTTTCTTGTCACAGGTTAATCATTACCTGGGCAAAGCAGTTCAAAAGAAGTATAAAGATTCCTGAAATCAGAACATCATCAATCATCATGACATTTCCCCAGTTCCCAAGCCCCATGCCCCCCAATACATTCTTAATTCTTAGCTGAGTTAATCATAAAACAACCTCTGGGCTTTCACCTCAGAGGCTAACTACTTGGGGTTTACAGAAGCATAGTTCAGTGGGTTTTATTCCATTGCCATACCTTTCCCGTTGTTGTTCCTCACGATTCCAATTTTGATCTATAAGGCCATAGGCAGTCAGCCCTAAAGCCCTGCATTCCTCAGAAGCTTCATTCATCATAGCCAAGTTCCTTTCTGTTTCAGTATAATTCTTTTGACAAGTTTTATAATCAGGTAAATAACAATTTCTGCATTTCCCCCAAATTTCCCCAGTTCTTTCATTAGTCAGGTTCCCCCCCCCCCCATGACCTGCTTTACAGCTTCAATGCCTGCCCACTCTATCAGATCAGGAAGACTCATATTACCGTACAGCAATCCATATTTTCAGAAGCCACTGGTGTGGAAGGGGAAAAAGAACATGAAGAACAAGCACACTAGTAAAATTGCTATAACCAGAATCATCTGTAACAATGCCAAATGCATATGCAGACGCCATAGAAGGCACCCCCCCCGGCGCACGAAGGTGTTTCCTCCCTGGCCCTCAAGTAACCCTCTCATTTAGCTGCCGCTGGGTTGCCTGAGGATTGCTTCCTGCTTCCCAGGAACTGCACGTGGAAGGGGCTATGCTTGGCCATCTCCAGCATTTAATCGCAATTAAAACAGAGCCCATGTCTTTATTTACTAAAGAATTTTCTGTTTACAAGTGATCTTTATGCCATTTCTTTGAAGAAAGATCTTCTATGCTCAGTCAAGGGGGCTTCATTATTAAAACTGAAACAAGGGATGAAACTTGCTACAAGCCCCAGGAGACCCAGTCCAATCACTGTGCAGGAGATTTTAAACCAGAGATAAGAGCGAGAGACCAACTGTTTGGAGGGCATGAGCCAGGCATGAAAGCATTGAAGAGAAGCCCTCACCTACACGGTGGGGAGGACAGGACACGAACACCATCCTGGCCGAGCAGGACTCAGGAGGTGGTGTCTTCAGAGCCCCAGAGCCAGGCTTCATTCCTGTAGCATCTTGTAGGTCACTCCAGTCCTGCACCTCCTTCCCACCTGGGATAACTTAGCAACCTGGCATTCGGAGGCATAGAGGGAAGACTGGATAAGGAAGGGAAAGCCTTGCCAGCTGCAAGAGAGATATGACGTCCTCTCGCTCAACACAGAATGTAAGTATTGAGCCAGCAAAAAGGATGCTTGGAGCATGACTGCATTTGCTTATGGTGAACCTTATGAGTTGCTTTGTTGTCTACAGAATCAGGAGCTTGAGTTCACCAACTTACAACTTCCCGTTTGCCATTACAGATGTGTTTTATTCTGTGTAAGTGTCTTTGATCTCTGGTCTGTGTATACTGTAGTGTGGATTATGGCTTCACTGCTCTAATGCATTTCTAATGGCTATGCTGGTATTTCCTAGTCTTAGAGCACTGAAAGAAGTCTCTAAGTGAAATTGAAAAGACGAGGGATGCACCTCTTTAGAGTGTATGATGGGGGCATAAGCTACATCAACAAAACAATATATTTCTGTTTTCTGATTTGCAGGGAGAACTCTGCATGCATGAGGATGAGGAAAGAGGAAGGAATGGCCAAGCCTTTGGAGGCTGTGTCCTGATATCCCAGAGATTGCCTCCCAGAGAAGCTTGTTAATGAGTGGGGGGCGTGAAATGAAACACAGGACACAGGAAACTGCGTTTCAGCAGAAGCCTGGCTTTACAAAGGTCTGAAGGCCAGGCCTGGAGAGAAGTAGAAGGTTGCAGGCAGAATCTGGGGAGAAACGGCTGATCTGGTTAAGTGCATGGTTCAAGGGCAGTAGGTATCCACATTATCATTATCCACTCCCTCCCCATGTGTGTGGTTGGTGTAAGCATTGGTGTGCATTCACAGAAACCAGAGGAGGATGTCAGGGTCCTCACTGTCACTCTTCAGCTTATGTCTTACAGCCGCATCTTTCACTGAGTCTAGAGCTAGGGTGGCAATCAGCAAGCCTCTGTCTCTACTCTGCTTCCCTACCACCACTGTTCTTTCCATGTGTTGTAGCTGAAAAAGAAGGTGATACTGACATTTGGATTGGTAGAGGGCAGCGAGAGGAAATCCAGGATATAGCTGCATCAGGAGAGGTATTGGGACAGGAACTTAGAGCTGGTTGTAACTGCCAGAAGTCCTCGGGCTCTCAGGCATTCTGTAGGAAGACTTGGCTTCTCAGAGGATTCAGAGATGGCTTGAGCCCAAAGGATAGGGACATGTTATAGCTTGGGGCTATACCAAAGACTAACAAGAGGGGCATGCCCACCTGCTCCATTTGGTGAAGACGTACCAGAAGAACCTCAAATAATATAGCTGGATTCATTCTGACCTTGTCTTTGATTCATCTTCCTTTGTCACTGAAAAAGTTCTCTCAAGCATGAGTAATTTCCCCATGGAATAGCAATGGGATTATTTGTGCACATAATATTTATTTATGTCTATCAACTTCATGTCGCCGGAGACATGTCAGAATCATCCAGTAAAGATGGCCTCCGAGGGATATGCAAAGCCCACCCAGTACTAGAAAAAAAGGAAGCAAGAGCCACATGTAGCCCAGGAAGGGCATTTGCTCATTCTGATTGGGGAATGCAACAGACAATCCAATGATTGTACAGATAGTCTCTCTGAAGTGCCTACATCTTCTACGAATCATTCCTCTTTCCTGTTAAGGAAGAAAATAAGAACATTAGGATAGGTCATAAATCACATAGGAAAATTCCACATATGTACAAAACCAGCATTGTCCCAGGTTCAATTCCCAGCATCAAACAAAACAAAACAAACCCAAAAAGTCATGTGTATCAGCTGGATGAGGTGTATGGGGCACAGGCTTCTAATTCCAGCAACAGGGAAGCAGAGAGGGCAGGACAGCTGCATATGCAAAGTTCAGGCAGGTTCAGGACAGTAAGAACAACACAGACAGAACTTGTTTGGGAAAAATGGCTCAGCAGGTGGTAATGTGCGGCTGTGACAGCCTCCTTTGTAACTCTTGTTGACCCACAATAAACCCAAGTTTGGCAGATGCTTGCATCCATTTCTCTTCCTGTACAAACAATTTTCCCTGAGTACAGGCCTCTCTTTAATCAAAGGCTCCGATCTTTCCACAGCGTAACTTCATTCTTCATTTATGTGTGAAGCAGGCTTTGGTGAGCATGTAATTCCAGATTCTCCTGTCTGTGTTGCTTTAAGAAGGGGAAGGTGCAGAAATGCGTCACAACACCTGAAGTCAGGGACTGACTTGGCCATGGAAGCCACATGCCTCTTCACAAGTCGCTTCCCCTTGAACGTTCTTTCTGCACAGTTTTCTGGGGACATGGATTTTTACTATGCTTCTCATCTGTCTCCCAAACTCTATTTCCAATGAGCTTCATCAAGCAAAAACTGGCCGACTTTTACTTTTTATAAAATTGATTTTAGAATTTGGTCAAAACAAAGAAGGAGAGACTGGGATACAAACCTTTAGAGATTTCATGGTCAGGGGTTCCCATAGCTGTTATTGAAAGACCCCAACCGATTTTTCATAACGAACTGGATGAATTGGGTAATGGGACAGATTCTTCCTCCCCGCTCCCCTTCCCCACAGGGCAGGAGGGCTAGCAATTATCAGAACTGGTCACAGTCCTGGGCAGGAAGGCTAGCAATTATCAGAACTGGTCACAGTCCTGGGCAGGAAGGCTAGCAATTATCAGGACCAGT
>PVIU01006127.1:0-105382 GCA_004026605.1 Ondatra zibethicus | reverse complement strand
GAGCGGCTTTTCTACAGGAGTGTGACCGCCAGTAGGCTCCCTACACTCCAGTTAGTGACTCCACATTCGTGTGCATCTCAGAAGCCCTAATTGGACTCATCAAGTTAAATACAATTGCGTGATGTCTTCTGTGTGAAGACCCCATGATTGGCTCATTACGCCGGGGTAGAGACCATGACAGATGTGTGTTCTCTGTGTCTTCATACCTTGTGCTGTTCTGGGCTGCCTCAGAACTTGGCTAGCAAGACACATAGGTGCACAGTGTTGACCTTGGAATATCAGAATCCGTAAGCCAAAGTCGGCCTCCATTCAACTAAGACACAGAGCAAACAAACCAAGACAGAAAACGGGTTTAAAAATAAGAACTTGAGAGAAATTTAGTAGGGGTGGAGTCATAAGTAGTAAGAGAAAACAGTGAGTGATAAATAATGCTATCATGAGAGAGAACTCAGTGCAATTAGAAGGTTTACACGGGATAGCAATCCTCTGTGTGCATCGGGGCCAGGGGGCACTGAAGTTAGACTTACATGCCAGAAATGTGTCGCGTGTAACTATCAAAAGATGCTGGGAGTGTGCTAAATTAAAGTTAATTAGTGGTTGGTAAGATGTGTAGCAGAGCACACACAAGGAAAAGGGCGGGGCGACCTTGGAGGTGAAGCTAAAACAAAGTGGGGCTCTGTCCGACTAAAGCAGAACAAATCGAACTCGGGCTCCACCGCTCGGTCAGATGAGACCACTCATGCTGTGCTTAACAGGCGCCTCCGCATAGACAGAAAACACTGGCTGGAGTGGTACTCCAGGGAGGGGGCCACGCACCTTTAACCTCAGCAGATACAGGGGCAGGTGAATCTCTGTGAGTTCGAGGCCAGCCTGATCTGCATAGTGAGTTCCAGGACAGCCAAGGCAACACAGTCTCGATAAGGAAACCCTGTCTCTAAAAACCAAAATAAGAAACAAAACAAAACAAACAAATGATCCATAGTAACTTGAGGAGGAAAGGGCTTATTGGATTTAAACCTTCAGGTCATACTCTATCACTAAAGGAAGTCAGGATAGGAAGCTGGAGGCAAGACCTGAATCAGAATCCATGAAAAAATTCTGCTTACTGGCTTGCTTTTCATGACTTACTCAGTTTGATTTCTTACATCATCCAGGACCACCCACAGGGGCGCCACCCACCATGGACTGGGAGCCTTCCCATGCTATTCATTAAAATGCTCCACATACTTCCCTATAAGCCAATCTGATGGCGGCGTTTTCCCAATTGAGGGTCCTCCTTCCCAGATGACCCTGGCTTGTGTAAGGTTGACAAAGACCTAACCAACTTACAGGGAAATCAGGAGAGATGCCACTAACTGTCACCCAGGGAAACCGTCAGATCAGGGAACTCGAGGCCACAGGAGGCTGAAGCATCCTGATCATAGCCTATCCCACCCATAGTGAGGAAACAGGATGAACATATGCTTGTACTCGACTTGCTTCCCACTACAAGTATTTACTTTATATAGCTATATAAGCATATGCCATGTGTGTGCAGGTACCCATGTCAACCAGGAGAGGGCGTTGGAGTAACCTAACCTCGGTGCCAGGAGCCAAACAGGAGCTAATTCTTATCAGCTGGGTCATCTCTCTCTCTAGCCCCGCTTTTCCCACTTCACACAGGCCAGGATTTCATGCCCACAACTGGTTTCTCCTATAACGAATATGTGTCTATCCACATCAGTTAACATATTTAAGAAGTCCTCCACTGACATCCCCAGAGGCTGTCTCCCAAGTGATACTAGCTGTTGTCAAGGTGACAACGCTAACCGTCTTGATCGGTGGAAAATAAACTCAGGAAAGCATGACGAAAGGGTCCATGGGGTTGTAGAGAAGGCTGTTTCCCTTTGAACATCATGGAACCCGTAGGGCTTTCAAAGAGATTTGTGTAGTAAATACTCAGACGCACAGATCTGTGGCTCAGGATACTGACCCACGGTCAAGATAGAGACAAATTCCTTGCGGGAATGTTTACATAAATGGCTGTGCAGAAAGAGTGAGAGGCGCTCAGTTTCCTCCACCTTAGAGAGCTATTCCCGTTCCACCTGCCAATCAGAAGTGCTGTCTTGTCGTTCTTGCTGCGCCCGCACGCCACAATCAAACCTGATGGGACAGCACTCTAGTTAATGGAGGCATTCCTCTAAGATTCAACACTGAGTGGCATTCATTTGCTTCTGCCATCTTAGACAGACTTTCAGGAATAATTATCTGATCAGGAAGTTCAAAAGTTCAGCTATTATTTTAACTGCCTTTCTTAATTCAAATTCTTACTTCACTTCATGGAAGACACGGCCACTCCGTTTCCTCCGCTGGGGAGTGGCTCCTGAGCTACGCTTCCATCAGGCGCCACTGAGAGGAACCCAGAGGGTGCCTTTCTTCTGGATGGTCTTGGGAGTCCCACTCTGGAGAGTGGTGGGCTGATTTTCTTTCCACATTCTCCATCTTGAGAGTGCTTTTCACTAGCTTGGATTGACTACCCAGCAGACACAAACTTTATCAAACATTCCTTTTTTACATCAGGTTGGGGATTTTTGCTGTTAGATAATTGCTTAAAACCATTTTCTGCTCTGCAGTTAAGTAACAAAGGAGGACTTGTGGCTTTTTCTTCCTCCAAGAGGAGAAGATGATGACTATGTTTACAATGAGGCCATTTTGCCAGCGTTTCAGCAGTGAGGTCATTGCTAACTCTCTACATGCCCAGGCAAACAAGGTGATTGGGCAAGGGCACAGCGGGCGCTCTCTGAACCGTCCCTCTCCCCACAGCTAAACACCCACTCCCTGCTCTGCTAAGAAAGACCGCCACCAAAGCAGGGAATGAAACATCCCTCCTGCTCCTTGCTTGTATTCGTTAAGCAAACAGACGCATACCCTGTTACAGTCTTTGCTTTCTGGACAATCCATACACTGACCCTAGTTTACAAATGACTCGTATAATAGGCAGGTTTCTTTCTATGAAAACAAATCGGCAAACAGATTGTCTTCATGAGTAAAGTCGCGGGTTAACTGTCATCAAAGCACGGTTTTCCGTTCTGTGAAAGCACCGTTTCCCAGTCCCTTTTTAAGAAGTGAGAGTTAACCATTCAATTATTTTGTGTGTGTGTGTGTGTGTGTGTGTGTGTGCTCGTGCACACGTGGGTATGTGCACATGCTCGCGAGGGCCAGAGTGAAATCTTAGCTGTTGTTCTCAGTCTTGGTCCTTTCTTCAGCTTGTTTGAGACAGTGTCTCTCATTGGTCTGGAGCTTGCCAAATAGGTGAACCTGGTTGGCCAGAGAGCCTCTGGGTTCTGCCCATCTCTGCCTTCCTACTGCAGAGGGTATAACTACACACAACGATGCCTGACTTAAACGAAAATCATCTGGGAACGGAGCTCAGACCCTCATACTTGCAAGGCAGGCAACTTTACTTGAACTCCCCGGCCCCAACAGTTCTGTTTTCCAATGGCTACACAAGGAAGAAGGTAGCTTCTGATTTAGATATGGGTACATGGCAAAGAAGAAGCCTTGATTACATACCTCGTTTGGAACCGGCCTTCTCCAATCCTTTCACCTTTAAGTGACAGAGTGGTCACTGAGGCAAAGGGTGACCATGGAATCACAAACCTGATGCCAAGAGAAACTGCTGGGACGCGTTCCGAGATACTGAGGATGGGATGGCTGTGGGGAGGGGCTCTCTGCTTCGGGTGCTCAGGGAGCACCCACACCTGGTCCCTATGAGCATCTGTCAGCTCTCAACTAGACAGAAAATAAAGACCTCGCCATTATCAGTTTTAGCTTTTTTCCAGAGCATACCATGGAGAAATGTGCACAGATAAGATTGCAACGCTCTGGGGTTTTCATAGACAGGTGCTCTGTGTGAACAGACCCAGATCAAGGGCTAAGACGCCGCCAGCCATGGAAAGTCATGGCTCTTCCACTTAGTCATCCACAGCCGCACACAGGAGAGCCACTAGCAGCTCGCCGCAAGTTCCTTTAGATGACTTTGAATTTGGCGTAGCGGACGTGTCGGCTTCTTCTCACCATCTCTTCGTTCAGCGTTCATAGCAGGGACTTTTCCGGTTCCACTCATTTTTGCTGCCTTATGGTACACTCCATCGTGAGTGTACCACAGTTTGTTTGCTCAAGCGCTGCAGGATTTAGGGGCTAATCCAGGAACTGCTAAGACAGTCTTGTACAGCCCCTTTAAGGGAAGGAGGGATGCCTGTGGGCAGCTGCCGCTGTCAATCTTCCATCTTCCAAGAGGCTCTAAACTGCATTCTCTTTGCAAACACAGGGTGACTTTGGGACCTGAGCAATAGGCCTCTCGGGTGCTCGTGTGAGACTCCAGGTAGAGGCTCACAGGTCTGCTTGTTTTCACAATTGTTTTATTGATACTTAATTTCTACTGGGTGCAACTCACCTGTTTAAAATGAACTGAGTGGGTTTTTTAAAATTTTTATTTTTAGCAAAGATAAAAATGATACCATAGTAATTCTAGGACATTTTTAACATCACAGAAAGAATTCCCTGGTCTTTAAGATGTCGCTAGCCCATCTGGCCACTCTGACTAGCCTTGAGTAAGCACCCACCACGAGATGCACCAGGAAAATTCTCGACAAATGGAATTATGTAATATACGGTCTTTCTGACTCTGGTTTAAAATTTTACCTTAAAAATTCTAAATTATCTGTGCGTACGTGCGGGGGCAGATGCACAGAAGCGCAGAGGCCTGGAAAGGCCAGCAGTTCGATCACCCTGGAGCTGGAGTTACAGCCAGTTGTCGGCCACCTAATGGGGATGCTGGGAGTTGAACTTGGGCCCTCTGAAAGAGCAATGCTTGCTCTTAACCACCGTGCCATCTGTCTCCAGCCCATAATTATCTTTTAAATTCAGAATAATGGTTTCAAGGGTTCATGACATCTATTAGTATTTCAGCCCATTTTGTGATCAAATACCATTCAGTTGTATGACTTCATCCATCAAAAGTGGATGAGCGTAAAATGGCTCTAAGTGCTGTGCAGTGTTTCTTCTTTATATAACGTTATTAATTTATTTTTATATAACATTTCTCTCCTTTCTTCCGTCTCCCAGATGCTCCCCACCTTCCTATCTACTCACCTTCATGTTCTTTATCTCTTTTTGTCCCCCGTCACTCTAACAGAAAACAAAAAAAAATGAAATTAAAATGAAACCTCTAAAACAACAAATAGCAAAATGAAACCAGAGGAAAAGAAAAAAGCACACAAAAATATGGGGTCTGCTTGTGTTGGCCAACTACTCCTGGGCAGGGGGCCTGCCTTGGGATGAGGTTGATGTACCCAGCGTCACTCCACCGGAGAAAATAAATTTTCCCGTTCCCAGCAGTATCAACTGCGAGTACTCTTGGTTAGGGATGGCAATTTGCACGCACTTCCCCTCCTTGGTGCTGGGATTTTGTCTGGTTTGAGTTTGTGTAGCAGTGTGTGCTGTCCACGCCTCTGTGTCCATATGTGCATTCACCCTGTTGCGTCTGGAAGATGCTGCCTCTTGAAGTAATCCTCCACCTCTGTCCCTTCCGATCTTCCTGCTTCCTCTTCTGCTTGGACCTCTGAGCTTTGAGGGGAGGACTTTAGTATAGACTTCCCATTCAGGACTGAGTACTCCAGAGTCTCTCTCTCTCTCTGTGCACATCTCCAGTTGTGGGTTTCTGTTAATTCTCGCCTACTGTAAGAAGATGCTTCTCTGAGTGAGGGACTGGTGCTTGGGTATAGCAGTATTTTTTTCTAATGAGGTACTTTCTCCACTGATGCCTGGCACAGAACTGCTGGTACATTGAGTAACTGTGTGTTTAACCATTTGAGGAGCTCCTAGACTTTAAAGCCACAGTACCACGTCTGCTTTCGCCCTGGCTCGGAGCTAGGGATACACTCTTAAACATTCTTGCTGACACCCATCAGAGGGGATGTGAGGTGGTATCATACTGTGGTAGTGATAACTTTTCTGGCCATGAAAGATGTCAAGAGTCCTGTCTGGCATTGATAACCCACTGGAGGAATAGAATCCTTCTTCGCCCTTTTTCAAGTCTCGTCGTTTCCAAGCATTCTTTACATCGTCTAGATGCAAGTTCCACACGAGACATGAATGACTTACAAATGTTCTCTTGATCTCTGGCCTGGCTCTTCATGTGGTGGCATCATTTGAATTATAAACATGATTACTAGGACAAAAATGCTTCATTCTGCCTTTGTTCCTTGTCCTCTGGTTTATCTGTAAGACTCCATTTCCAAGATCGCACAGATTGTCCTCTAGAAGAAACCACTTGATATATCCATATTTACATAATCTTACATTGACAACTTTGCTCTGTTTTGAGTTAATTTTGGTGTGCGGCCTGACAGCAGGGGCCAGTGACATGATTTTACGTCAGCCATCCAGTCACCTCAGCACCGTTTGCTGACAAGGGGATTCACTCTTCACTGGGTAGTCGTGACGCCCTTCCTCAAGTCACGTGACGACAGACACAGCAGACTCAACAGCATCTCCATGACATGTGTCTGTCCTGATTTCAGTAACATGTCTTGATTACTGACATTTTGGCAGCTGACACTCGTTTTGAAATTGGGAGGTTTTAACATTTGAAACCCTCCAAGTTTATTCTTTTTCAATGCCATTTTAATGAGGTCTGATCTTTTGCCTCCCGTGTGATTTTTGATATCTGTCTGTCGGTGCGGGGTTGAATCTGTAGTGATTTTGGAGGATGTTGCCTTCCTGTGTGACCCCCCCCCCGAGCCGTAAAGGCTGACTGCTCTTGCTCCTCACTGACTTGCGTCTTCAGCTCCTTCAGTGGTTGGTGCTCTGAAGTTTTTATTATATAAATTTCATTCTTCTTTGATTTCACTCATTCTTAAATGTTTCATTTTTTCCCAGTGTATTGTAAGGGGAATCTCTTCCTCCATTTTGTTTTTAGGTCGATCACTGCAAATATAGAGAAATATGGCTGGATTCTGAGCATAGGTCTTGGCTCCAGCAAACTCATAGGGCTGATGTTCTGGCTCAGTAGAATTTAGTGTGTTCCTGGAGGCTATGTGTGAAGGGTGTGTGCCCTTCTCTTCCGTTTTAAGAAAAATAGTTCCAAAAGATGGCCATCTCGGCACAGTAAATAGTATTAGTTTCCTGGGCTAGGGTGATGGTGTCTCTGATCTCAGGGCATATCTGTAGAGTGACGTGGACAGAGGTTGGTCCACAACCTCAGCTGGCCGTACCACTGACCTGGGAAAACAAAGTCAAGTGTGCAGCAGCTGCTCTTTAGAAACAAGCTCCACTTGGGAGCTCGCTCTCCCTGAACACACTCAAGCCAAAAAACTCATCCAAACTAAGGCGAGAAAGCAAAATTCACATCAGGAGGCAGTATTCATAGTTCTAAAAAGACAAATAGGAGTTCAGTTGCTTCAGTCTGCAAAGTATCAAGAAACACGTGAGCTGTAAGACCAAGGCAGCAGACCTCTTGTGAATGGAAAATTCACTCACAGCCTACTCATCCAAGGCCTCGAATTCCCACAGCCGCCTCTCTTGGTTTACGTTATTAGCAGTTTCTGAATGTTTCACAATTTGTCTTTGGATTTCTCGGATACGGGGATGACGCTAAAGTGCTAAAGTGGTGTGTAGTGGTTATGAATGGCAAGTCACCATAGACAGACGCCAGTTCTTTACCCGAAAGAGAGCTTTACCCAACCCTTAACATCAACATCTTGTAGAACACTGGGCTGAAGATGGTCTCAGTGCTGCCCTCTGGTGGTAGATATGGGGAGCAGGCACAGGCAGAGGGCAGTCTGGTTTGGGAGAAGTTCCCAGATGCTGACCAGGATGTCATGACATGCAAATGACTGCTTTTTATCATGATGAACGTGGAGAGAGCAAGAAGTGTCACATGCAATCACCACCTTTTGTGACCTGGGGACAGTCTGTGGCCCTGTTGATGGGATATGCAATTCTCCACTTACATTTTCATCAGATACTGATGATTAATATACTATGAACACTATTCCAACTATTCCATCTCCTCAAACTCTGCATTACAAAATACAACTTTTTCTCATTTGAGGCTACCTGAGGGTTACACTGACATCTAAGGGAACTAACACTCACTAGCTATAGACATCATCTTGTTTGCTGGAATGTGCTGTTTTGAGTAAACAGTGGCCACAGGGCACACCACAATCTGGTTACGTACTCAAATAGTTCTCAACAAAGTACACATTGAATCATGAAAAACTCGTTGACACATACATCTATGTGATTTTTATCATTGAGTAAGAAACAGGCATTTAAGAAAAGTCATTTTAACTCTCCAAGTGTGGAAGGAGGTTGAAACAATCATTTTCCCATTTGTTTGCCTTTGAAGTCTGAGTGGCCTTTTTTCTACTTTCATTTTGTTCACTTCGAGTCTGTTTCAAATGCTTTGGCAAGAAATCATGGAAATTGGGAAATTTTAGAAAGAAATGATAAGTTGGGTTCTTTTCATGGCAGACTTGGTAAATATTTTCTTTTGTAAAACTATATTTTGAATCTGGGATTATTGAGAAATAAACATTTCCCACATGCTGTGACCTGATTGACCTTTAATAGGAACCTAAAGTCTTAGCAACACTTGGAGATAACAAACCGGCTCAAACAGGTCCCTATGCTCATCCCAGTCCAATCTGCTCCTAGTAACCTGGAGATACTTTGTAGCATTTAAAGAATTTGGACTTAATTGCTAGAATGTCACTCATGACATTATTTCTCCTTGAACATCATGGCCTCAATTAGTGCAACAGGAGCCTAAGGAGTCCATGAGGAGGCCCACTGGGCACAGCTGGGTACACAGGAGCCTAAGGAGTCCATGAGGAGGCCCACTGGGCACAGCTGGGTACACAGGAGCCTAAGGAGTCCACGAGGAGGCCCACTGGGCACAGCTGGGTACACAGGCTCCTCACTTAGTGTCTCCTTGTGGGCTCTGAACTCCCGTGTCACCAGGTGTCATTTCCTGCCCTCTGCTGACTTTTGTCAACCACTCCATGCAGGAAGTTCCTTAGGAGCCCAAACACTGCTAGCCACAGGGGTGGGGCCACATGGGGCCTGTGCGAAAAGCTTCATTCAGGCATCTCCGAACTGCCTCTGGGAAGTGCAGAACGTTTTGTGACAGTTCAGTTTCTGTGTAAGCTTCTGGGAAAGCGCCAAGCAAGACTCCAGCCATCCGGCCTCTCCTACCAAGGTTTTCGTGACAGCATTGCCAGGAACCCATTTCAGAGGTAAAGGAAAACCTCAAGGCCTACTGTCTGGTGGTGTAGGAGGTGCTTCTTCATTTGTATTATTTCCATTGGTTGAATAAAGAGACTGCCTTGGCCTTTTGATAGGGCAGCCCTTAGGTGGCTGGAGTAGACAGAAGAGAATGCTGGGGAGAAGGGAAGTGTGGCAGATGCCATCCCCAAGATGGATACTGGTTAGACTCATGCCGGTAAGCCGCATCCTCGTGGTAAATACAGATGATTAGAAATGGGCTAAATCAAGATGTAAGAGTTGGCCAAGAAGAGGCTAGAACTAATGGGCCAGGCAGAGTTTAAATAAATACAGTTTTTGTGTAATTATTTCGGGAGTTAAGCTAGCCAGGCGGAATGAAACAAGGGGCCCTACACTGGGCAGAAGGACGCAGCCCGTGCGCCTTTTACAACAGTCTGGGATGGGTTTGGAAGCGTTCATGTGTCTGGACTGTGGTCACAGTTCACAGTTTGAGGAAAAGCTGGATGTGAGCGGCATGTACCGTGTGTGACTGGATGTGAGCGGCATGTACCGTGTGTGACTGGCGCCTCCTAAGCTTTGGTGTGCTCGGTTTCACAAGCCTTTCTGATTACAAACTCCCAGCACTTCAACACTCCCGAGGGCTCGGTACTGTTCCTTCCCAAAGGATGTAAAGGAAACCGAGTGTCAAAACCAATTAGGCATATTGGCTAAAGCTTTAGGCAGTGGGTGAAGATCTAATCCAGTCTTGTCTGTCTCTAGAGGCAGCCAGTGCTCTTAGACATCATACCCAAATCCTTCTCCTCTGGTTCTGACTCCTTCAGTGCTGAGAGAGCATCTCAGGATGCCACTCAGGTCTGACTTTGACTGAATATTCTCACCTTAGCCTCCCGAATGCTGGTGACAGGTGTGTGTCTGCGGTTGGGCTGACACCTGCTGTTGCTAGCTTTTAATTAAAACAGTTTTATTTACTTATTATTTATTTTTTATTTAGTATGTGTGTGTGTATGTATGTGTGTTTAATGTATGAAGGCTGAAGGTCAACACTGAACGAACACTGCCCTCTCCCATCTTATGTTTTGAGGCACGTTTTCTCATGGAAGCTATAGCTTGCAGTTTTGGAAAGGCTGGCTGGGGGCTGGCTGCGGGCTGGCTGTGGGCTGGCTGCGGGCTGGCTGTGGGCTGGCTGCGGGCTGGCTGTGGGCTGGCTGTGGGCTGGCTGCGGGCTGGCTGTGGGCTGGCTGCGGGCTGGCTGGACAACTATTCCCGGAGATCCACCTGTCTTTACCCATCCTGCACTGGGTTCACAGATGCTCACCTGAACACTTGGATTCGTTCTTTATGCAGGCCCAGGGAATCTGAACTCATGTCCCCAGGCTTGCACAGGGAAAGCGATTTTCCCACTGAGCCATCTCCCGGCCGTATCTGTCTCAGCTCATCTCTTCCGGTCTTTTGTACCACATCTGCTTTGTACCAAGACACAGCCTGGGTCCTTTGTGAAGCTGGATTCTCTTTCTTTCCTTTTCCTTCTCTTCCTTCCCTTCCTCCCGTTAACAGTGTTTCACTAAACTCTTCCCCAGGCTAAGCTGTCTTCTGAGCACTGGGGCTCTAAAGGAACGCGATCCCGGGGGTAGACTACATCTTCTTTTCCATTGTGAGATTTCTTACGCCTGCCAAAAGTCCAGGTGTAAATTAAGGAGTGAATGCATAAATGATATTTAGAATGCAAACCCTGCTGTCTAGGAACCTTGCATGCTTCAGGCTACGGTGATAAATCTGAACGCCCCAGCACAGGGTGTTTGCTGTTGAGAACAAACAGGTTATGGTGAGCAAGGGACACACTTTAATTCATTCTGGGGGACTGCCTAGGAAGCAGCTAGCAGCACTCACTACCAAATTGCACATTTAATCCCCTCTTCTTTCTTTGCAAAATTGCACAGACTGAGGTGAAAAAAACTTAACAAGAGTGATTTGATTGTATGTGCATGCTTACCGTGTTTACTTGATGATTTGATTATATGTGCGTGCTTACTGTATTTACTTTATGATTTGATTGTGTGTGCATGCTTACCGTGTTTACTTTATGCTGGTTCCTTTGTTACCTAAAGAACTCTTTCCTACACTGGCTCTGTGTGAGCTGCAGGTTACATCCCTTCTGGAGAAACATAGGTAATGTGTGCTCCTCATCACAGGGCTTCTGGGCACCAGCCCATGCTTGCAAGCTTAACTGAAGAGTAACATTAATTTGGACAGACTATTTCCAAACCATCTTAGGGCCGGGGAGAACAGCTGGATCTACAACAAGCTGCACAGTCATGAGGACTCGAGTTCGGTCCTCACAACTGATGTAAAAACCCTGGGCACACTGGTGCACACTTGCACTGCCAGTGCTGGGTATGGGGTGCTCAGTAGCCAGGCAGCTGAGCCTATTCTATGGGTTCCAGGACATTGAGAGGCCCTATGTCAGAAATAATGTGACGGGCTGGGACGGTGACTCAGAGGTTAAGAGCACTTGCTTCTTTTCCAGAGGACCTGACTTTGGTTCCTGACATCAGTGGCTCATGATCACCTGTAACCCCAGCTCCAGGAGACAGGTTGCCTCCAGTCTGCACGCATACCTGCACTCCCGTGTGCATACCCACACCTACACATACATAGCGATAAAAATAAAATTGAAAACTAATAAGGTGGGCATCACCAAGGAACAACACCAAAGTTGACCTCTGGCCTTCACACACACTCACACAGACGTCACACATATGCACATACACCCACAGACGTGCATGCTGACATTGCCTGTCTGTTGTCCCAAATCAAAAGTCTGAGATGTGCTTTTCTTCCGTTCCTATTCAAAACACACAGAGATGGCACCAGACACCAGATTTAGCCTCACTGTCTACAGGGAACAGAGAACATCTTCCCTAGTAAACGGAACGTCTCTCTAACTAAGGTGAAAAACAGTCCCAAATATGGCTCTTTCTGCCTAACATCTACCTTCAGGTGTTGCTACTTGCTGCAAAATGCTATCTTTGAACAGTCACATCAAAACCAAAGCGGCCCCGAGCAACACGACAGCAGCAGGAGCGACAGACTGCTTCTGTCCGTAGTAACACTCCTGAGGGAGCTGTTGTTTGTGAGACTCACACTGGTTGTGAGATCAAGGTTCTTACAAACGTGATCTCAGAGGGGCGTGAGGAATTTTACAACCTTTCCACTACTTACTCAACAGTGCACAAACTATTCTTAGTCTGTGGAAAACAAAACAAAACGCTTCTCCTCCTCAGGGTAAAGCATCTGCAGTTTGGAAACGACAGCCTCTTGTGGGAATAACAGTTGTGCGTCAGCCTCATGACCCCGGTAGAGTGGTGATGAGATGCGTGCCTCCGTCACCCCCATTTCTAGCCCCCTCCCTGCTTTTCTGTCTGTATTATGTCTCTGAGCTGCTTTTGAAGAGAGTGCTAAGACAATGAAATAAAGGAGGGGAGAGCTTTTAAGCATATAATGCCTGAAAACTGGATAGGTACACGCAAAAGACCACGCGGATCATATACGCAGCTAACTCAAAATAGATCATGGGCCTCACTTAACTCTTAGGAGGCTAAAACTTTAAAACTATAAAATGTAGCCATTTTCTCTATAATATTAGATTAGTGATCGTTTTTAAATCTAGCACGAAAAGTATCAGTGAGAAACGAAAATACAGATCAATTATCGTTATAACTAAAAACTTTGTGATTCAAAAGATACCAAAAATTGAAAAGTACAATTTAGAGACAAGAGAAAATAATTTGCAAGTCGTATGACTTCTATGAGACTCATATCCAGGATATAGAAAGATTTATAACTCGACAATAAAAGCACAGTCACTCAGGGGCTGCAGCGATGGCTCGGTAGTGAAGAGAGCTTCTGTGCAGTCACGAGCACTGAGCGTGGGCCCAGCACCCATGCAGCACTCACGCAGCACTGTGCAGTCTGATGCATGCCTACCATCCCAGATGCAGGAGGATATGTGGAGCTGGCTGGCTTTCAGCTTAGATGAGAAAGTGAGAGTCCCAGGTTCAGGGAGAGACCCTGCCTCAGACGAGCAGGTGGAGAGTGATAAAGGAAGAACTGGGTGTCCTCTGTGTACACAGATGTGTGCACATGACCACACACACACACACACACACACACACACACACACACACACACACAAATAAGGAAATTTTTAAAATGCAAGTAATCTAATGAAAAAAACGTACAAAGGGATCTGAATAAATATTCCCCCAGTGAAGATATCGAAATGGCCAATGTGTACGTAACAGATGCTCAGTAACACTGTGCATCATAAAAATTCAAACTGATCCTCGTTTGTATAGTGGTGAAAAAAAAAGAAAAAGAAAAAAAATTCAAACTGAGTCAGAATAAGGGTTGGGGAGATGGCTCAGTGGGTACGAGTACCTACTGCTCAAGCACAAGGACCTGAGTTCAAATCCTAAGCACTGACATTAAAAGTGAGGCATGGTCACATGAGTCTGGAGATGTAGGCAGCAGAGACGAGAGGGTCTCTGGGGTGCTCTGACCGCTGGCCTAGACACCCTGTCTCAAGGGAATAACATGGAGAGTGTTGGAGCTTGACACCTGGCATCCTCCTCTGGTCTTAAGACTTAAGACAATGAAGTTCACAGCTAAAAACATCGTATTTATATAATCAGGAGACACTGTGAAAAACTATCAAGGCAATTTGAATTAATATCTAGAAATGATAAATGGGATTATTAAAATCCCTAGGGATAAATGTGTTTAGCAGGTAAATGTGCTTAGTGGACCAGACCAGCAAGCTGAAAGAACGATGGGAAGGAAGGGCTCAGAATGGGGCGCAGTGAGACGAAGCCCTGGAAACCTGTTCGGCTTCCTAGAACTCATAACTCGACAACTAAAAATGAAGCAATGAGACGGCTTAGCAGTAACTGCACTAAACTCAGATCAACACCCGAGTTTACCAGAGTTAAACTGTCATGGTTTGAATCTAAAAAATGTGCCCCAAAACTCCCGCTGCGGAAGCCCCGCCTGTGTACAGTGACGCTCAGAGGACTTCCGGGACAGCATTGGATAGCGCAGGCTCTGACCTCATTCACGCACCAATCCACAGGCGGGCTCATAATTGGGGCAGAACGAAGTGGTGGCCAAGTGGGCGGCAGAGCCTGGTGGGAGGAAGCGTGACGCTTGAAGGATTACATCCTTTTCCTGAGTTCCTCCTTCCCCCTCCCCTGCTCCTTGGTTGCCAGGAGGTGTGAGGCTCACAATCTGGAACCTAAAAATGTTGAACCGTGTGTAGTATGTGTGCGAGAGAGAAAGAGGGGGCGGGGATGCATTCAGCGAAGGCTGAGGTGATTAGGGAGGAGGGAGGCGTGTTGGTAAAAGTCGCATTGTTTCTGCCGGGCACACCTGTAATTGAGCACTGGGGAGGTGGAGAGCCTGGAGGATGAGAAGGAGTTGAAGGTCGTCCTCAGCTACACAGTGAATTCCAGGACATCCTGGGCTAGGTAGGACCCATACAAAGACACACAGCATCCGCTAGGAAGAGTCCATTCAAGAGATCTGCTGCCGAATAGGGTAGTGCTGGTTAAAATGACATCGTGTACTTGAAAATCGATTTCAGAGTGCATTTTATGGGTTCTGACCTCAAAAGTGTTGACTATGTGAGGTACTATATAGATGAATTAACCCATTTTAGTCCTTCTATATCATACACAGATATTGAAACACTGTGGTATTCGTGATCAATATATACAACTTTTATTTCATTATTTAAAAAATAAAAATGCTAAGAGATTGTTGAGTATACACATTCAAACTTCAAGAATTAATATTAAATTAAATTAAATTAAAAACAGAAAAGTGTAGTGGCCAGAGGTTGCTGTCAGGTGTGTCTGCCTCTATTGCTCTGAACCTGATGCTCACTGTTTTCAAAAGACTTGCTGGCCAGTGAGGTCCTGACATCTGCCTGTCTGTACCCCCACAGCTCTGGGGTTACAGCTGCATATCACTGCCCTGGCCTTTTGAAATGTGGGTGCCGGAGATCGGAATGTGGGGCTTGGCACTTGAGCGTCAAGTGCTCCACCCAGATGCCGGCCTCAGCAGCCCTCAACCCTCCAGCTGCCGACCTCCCCAGCCCTCAGCCCTTCCTTTCTCCAGTTGCTTCTGTCGGGCCTGTTGCCAGACAGCAGGAAAAACAGCTAAGGTGGTTGTTTAACGCACAAACCCCGAAAACGATGAAAACAGATGACTTTTGGCAAGGGACACCCCCACATTCAAGTAGTGCATTACCCATTTTCTCTCATGAAGCTTTGATTACTAATCAAAAGGATAATGGTGGGAGAGTTATTCTGATCAAAGCCAGCAGTTGGATAGGTCGGATGAAACCTTTAAAGCCAAAATCCTTACCGAAGAAGGATATAATTATTGGGGAATAAAAGCAATTAGAACGTTTGTGGCTCTCCATTTAAACTTCTGTGTGGGCTTTTCAAAGAATAGGGGCAGCCTAGACACGCATGGGGAGAACAAAGAGACTGACGACTACAGGATAGAAAAATTTACCCAAAAACCCCCAGCCAAGGGCTGAAGACAGTTACACGGTGGACGCCGGCTTCATAGTCACAGGCCTTGGGTTTGGTCACTAGCACTGAAAAGGGGGAAAATGCAACCACTGACTACTAGATACCTTGAAGACTAATTTAACATGTATAAAACAAAGGACAAACTCATTCCCACCTTAGATCACATCATAAACAGTGTGTCAGCACCGTGATCTCAGCACTTGGGAGGCCGAGGCAAACCCCAGTACCATGACCTAGGATAATTATGAGTCTGAGACCTGAGTGCGCTACACAGAGAGACTTATTGCCAAACCAGACGAGTTGTATCAGTGCTTAGAAATGAATTCATTGTAAAATAATGCAAAAATAAATTAAAACGATGTCATTATTTATCTTGGGACTTGGGGGATTTTTTTTCCATTTTCCCCTACATTTTAAAAATGTTTATATACTATTTAGATGAAGAAAAACAATGCAGGAGTCAGTTTCTCTTGGACTTCCTTATTTCTCTTCTTCTTGTACATGTCCTCGGTGATGAAGATCAGAGACAGAGGTGCCACGTGGCATTGAAAGGGAGCAAAGGAAAGAGGGAAGAGAAGGAAGAAAGTAAAAAGAGGGGCGGGAACACGGACTTGCCAGGCAGCATCAAACAGTGGACACAATCCGAGGACCCAGCAGAAAAGGGCCGGATGAACAGAGCATGCTGCAGCCACACAGTCGGCTACTCGTCTGTAGAAGCACAGAGGTGTAATGTATTCTACAACACGGATGAACCTGGAAAACATCCTACTGACTGCGCTCTGCCGGGGCGAGGGAGGGTCTCTCAAAGGCTTTGTGGAAGAGGGGCGGTACTCTCTTCCACTCTCCCACCTTTGGTCACGTAAAGGCAGAACCTCCTTATGTGATACATATTGGGAGGTTCCACTTCTACGGAATATTGAGACTAGGCCAATTCGTGGAGATAGAAAACAGCATTGAGGGTTTTAGGGACAAGGGGAGGGAAGGAAGGGTCCCATTACTTCATTGTCTACAGAGGCTGTGTTGGGTGATGGAAATAAGTAGCTGTTCTCTGCTCAATACGGCATATACAGACACTGCCAGAGAATTCTACAGGTAAATGATGGGGTTTGCGGATGCTATTACATATACCATCACAATAAAAGCTCTCCCAAGGGAAAGTGGCAAGGATTAAGTAATTCTTTAATCCAGTGAGTAAAGGAGGCTGGGCAAGCAGAAGGCCCTGCTGTGATGAAGCCACCCTCTGCAAGTCCCAGGCGAGGGCTGGCTATCCTCTGCCACTCTGCCTGTGTGGGACAGGGGTCCCCAAGGGCTTTAAGGGCAGACATACTCTGTCCATGGCCGGGAAGAGCACCCGTCCTGAGACTGCTCATAAAGATACTAGACTATAAGCAATGCAGAAATTATACATTCCTGTTCGGTGAAAGCGAGTAGTGTCGAGTACTCTGCCCTGCCTGTGGATGACTGCTCTGAATTGTGTTTATGGAACAGACGGAACTGTCAAGCTGAGACAGGAGGCTGTGAGTGTGAAAGCCACACCCCCACTCCCTCAGCCCCTTTTCTCTCCAGCAGTGATCTGGAAGCGCCTCAAGAGGCTTCCTCCAGCTAGACCCCCACAGCGGTTACCCATTACCTAGTGAGATTTGAAGAAAAATGCCAAAAAGGGATGAAAAGATTACTGGGAATATTTTATGAAATTTAAATTTTTTCTCAGTTGGGAAAATGTGTGGGGAGAGAGCAGGCAGGAAACACAACCTCCACTGTAAAGTGCCTAAAGACTGACAAGCATGGGGGGGACGTGGCCAAGGACACAGACACCTTCAGGGGTAGCAAAGTGGGAACTTCAACTTAAACATCAGGACCAATTACTAACTAGTTCAACCGAACCGGAATATATTTTAGTGTTAAACTAGTGAACGAATTATGTTCATTTAGAATCTTCCCTAGGACCAGGGTCCCTTCATGCTGGCAAAGCATCGCTAGACCCCGCCTAGTCACAGAGATGAGTAAAATAGTGAAGCCCCTCTCAATGCCATCGACACCCATCTCGATAGGTATGAAGGCTCCCATAAGGAAATGTATTAAGAATTTAATTCACGGGTACAATTTAGTCTCTCCTTTAGCTTCCGCCACACTGCCAAGCACCCACACTGACTGCAGGGAAGAGAGAGATGCTCATTTCTCCAAAGTCAGCACCCTGTCTCTCTTTCCTTGTTGATGCTTTCCAACAGAAGGCGCTCTGTGCACACGAACACGGTCCACAGGCAAGATCTGAGTGAGCGGCGGCTGAATTCGGGTGTTTGTAGGCTGGCACAGAAAGCCAGAGATACGTGGAGGAGCACCTGGCTCCATTCCTCCCTTGAGACCTCGCAAAGCTTTTAAAGTTGTGTGGACTCATTAGAAAGGTCCTTTAGGGACTGGCGAGAGAGTTTAGCAGCCAATAGTACTGGTTGTTCTTCCAAACTACCCAGGTTTGTTGCCCAGCACCCACACGGCAGCTCAAAACTTTAGAAAACTCCAGTTCCAGGGGATCCAATACTCTCTTCTGCCTCGTAGGGCACCAGGCATGCATGTGGTACACAGATATCTATGCAGACAAAACGCCCATGCTCATTAAAATACATGAGCAAATAATTAAACAAAAGGTCTTTTTACCCTGGACACGGTGGTGCCCACTTGCAATCTCAGTGCTGTGAAGGCGGAGACAGGAAGATTGCAAGTTCAAGGATGGCCTAGGCTACCTGGTGAGACTTGGTCTTTCAAAAGAAAAGATGACTGGAGTAGTCATGTATAAGATGAGGGGGTGTGATAAGCATCCGGGTAGCATGTGGAGCCTCTCTCCATAGTTACAAATGTTTTCAACCTGCAGACTATGCAGTGCTGAGTAGCCCCCCAGGATCCTGGGGGCTCACTGTAGACCACAGTCACTGTGCCACTCACTCCAAGGCAGAGCGTCCTGGTCACTCAGTGATTCTTTAGCCTGTTGTTCCTCTGTTATCAAACAGGATATCGGATCATGTTCAGATGTAATAACGGCAAGTGACTGTGACTCCCCCCAGATGACTCAGAACTTATGCCAAGGCACGCTTATTGGCGTTTCTAGAGACTGATTAGCATTTTCTAACCGCGTGACTGCAGAGCGTCTCTGCCGACGGGAAAGGAGCTGGCACTGTTTTCCACGTTGGTCCTGCATCTAATTATAGTCACCTTGCCAGTGTCATGGTGGTTGGCCTTACAAACTTCTTGCCTGCTATGGTTTGACTGTCAAAGGTTCCCTACCAGTCCCTGTATTTAAAGTTAAGGCCTACCTTAGGAGGTGGGCCACTGGGGGCGGGCCCTTGAGGCTGATAGCCCACTTCCATTTTTCTTCAGGTTTCTGCCCTCTCCATTCTGCTGAGGTGTGGGGAAGGTCAGGAGTCCCAGGCCCAGCTCCTACACCCTGGGATCCCCTTACTGCCTTCTTCCCCTGCCATGATGACCTATGGCAAAAATCATGAGCCAAAATAGATGCTTCCTCCTCAGACTAAGTCAGGTTGTTTGGGCCCTGATGACAAAAGTAACCACTGCACCCTTTGAGATATTAGATGCCCTTATAAGAGAGTCCCCCGCTATCTCCTCTCCCACTCCCCTCTGTCCCCGCCACCCCCTAGCCACACAGGTCCAAGCCTTACAGGGGGTTGTTCCATGTCTCCTTCGTTCAGCTGTAGGAGGGCACAGCGAACACTAGTCCCCTTTCAGGACGCAGCCTTCATCAGATACCCAATGCCAAGCTTGAACTCTCTCCCTGCACAACTGCAAAGAACGTTCTTTGTAAACCTCCAGGACCTGGGATTCTATTGGAGCATCACAGACAGAGCACCATCCTGCCATGTCTACAGGCTCACGGGGCCAGGGTACCCTGTTTCTCTCAGTTATCACTCTCTGACATCCATTTCTGAATTTTAGAATTAGTAATTCATCACACGGTAAGCCTCCACCAAACTTCGCAGAGCTCTGGAGCTGGGGCATGACTCACTGGCTGTAGATTTGTGGCAGTCACAGCACCAGGGCTAAGTTTCCCTCAGTGTGGCTGTGGCTGGAGCGATAGGAATAGGGTTCTCACCATCCCCATGCCCCTTTCTGTGTTCTAGAACACACACAGATAATTACCTTATATATTCCTTGTTCAGAGCTTGTACCCGTGGAATGGAAACGAAATGGATGGCTTTATGAGTTTTGGTGTGGAGTGGGAGCTTCAGGTGCCTCGAGACACCTTGTGTATATCCCTCTGGCAGCCTGGCAGGTGCAAATTGCTGAGTAACTCCAAATATGGGTCCCATAAACCTGCCATTCATTTAGATGTACAGTATGTGTTTTGTTTCCAATCAAATGCGGTTGGAGAAATTAAGATCCAGGCTTGCTCTTGACAAATTTTACATTATTTTATGGCCAATTTCCTTCTGATGCAATGGGAATGGAACCTTCCCTTTCCTTAGATGTTGTTAACAAAGGTGATTTCAAAGAATGGTAATTGTGTTCTCTATAGCTAAATGGGAAACGAGAGGAGGGGAAACCACCCTTTCCTAAGTTAGGCTTATGCCTGGTAAGATTTACTATGTGACGAAGCTCTCCCTAGACAAGAGTGCAGTCTGCCCACCCCCTCGAGAACTGTAGCACTGTAAAGAACCTCAGAGTACCTTTATCCCAGATCCTGCTGGCTGTGCTGCAGGGGGACAATTTCATGCCCGCCGTCACCAGCATGCCCTGTGGTATCTCTACCAACAGCTTTCTTCAGCCCTCACTAGAACATCGCTGCTTCCTGTTTTGCACAAGTCGGCATGTGGCATTAAGATGCACAGCAAGCTTCAAAATTAGACGAAGTTGAACTGCCATCTGGGATCATCCGGGGACTCACTCAGCAGCCCTTGAACCACAAACCTTCTGCTGTGGAAGTCGCTGTATTCTGACTGAGCATTCTGGTGGCAAGCATAGAATACTGGTACAGGCAGAAGTCTGTGTTGTCTTGGTCCTCTGGCTGCCAATGTCACTGACTCTGATCCTAGTGCTAGTTTGCTAGTTTGAGCAACAGTCCCCTTTCCTGTAACCAAGAACTACTTTAATCACATTTACAGATTCTAGAATGATCCAGCAGAAATGTACTGAGGTAAGTTGTGCCTCTATTTTACAAATGATTTCAGGCTAAATCCAATCCCTGGAGCATGTTCAGTTTCCTATCTAAACCTCCACAATGACTTAGTATCTATTTCTCTGCTTTTAGAGATGGATGTAAATTTCACAGAGTTGCGGGTTATGCTTTACTTGCTGCCTCCTGGGCCCCACACACAGTGTTAGGCACAAGGTAGGCCCATGCGTACAGAAAACTAAGGAATGAACGCATATTGGTTAACCACTCATCAGACTTAAGCCTAGAAGTTATAAGAGCTCATTACAAAATAACTGGACATGCCCTCTTGCTTTGACATCTGGTCTACCATTCTCAAAGGCTCATTAATTACTACTGGTCTATGTCTTCAAGAGACTTAGAAATTAAGGCTAGGTATGTGCAGTTGTACTGACCCCACTTATCATCTTTGTCCATTCTTACGATTAATGTGTTTATTAGTTGGATTTATTCAAATATCTTCATAACATGTATAATCACATATCAGTATGGCGATTTCTCAGAAAATTAGGAAACAACCTTCCTCAAGACCCAGCAATACCACTTTTGGGTATGTACCCAAAGAATGCTCAATCGTACCACAAGGACATGTGCTCAACTATGTTCATTAGCAACATTGTCATGGTCAGAACCTGGAAACTACCTAAATGCCCCTTGACCAAAGAATGGATAAAGAAAATGTGGTACATTTACACAATGGAGTACTACACAGCAGAAAAAATAATGACATCTTGAAATTTTCAGGCAAATGGATGGATCTAGAAAATATCATATTGAGTAAGGTAACCCAGACCCAGAAAGACAAACATCATATGTACTCACTAAGTGGCTTTTAGACATAAAGCAAAGAAAACCAGCCTACAAATCACAATCTCAGAGAACCTAGCCAACAATGAGGACCCTAAGAGAGACATACATGGATATAATCTACATGGGAAATAGAAAAAGACAAGATCTCCTGAATTAATTGGGAGCATGGGGACCATGGGAAAGGGTTGAAGGGGAGAGAAGAGGCAGGGAGGGGAGCAGAGAAAAACGTATAAAATGTATAGCTCAATAATATATATATATTATTCATTCCCAGCCAGATCTGTCTACCTAGCACTCAGCAAGGATTTCCTGAGATTTGATGCATACAAAACATAACGTGACTAAATTATGTACAAGAAGGTGGATGAGATTGGGAGGCATGTAAGGAAAGCCAAAGGAGACACCGTGTGAACTAAAAGTGCACACAGCTACAAAGAATAGCTTAGTCTCATTGGGGTATGGTGAGAATATATCCATGCACAGTGGAAGCACATTTTTGTCAACAACAAACTATGTATAAAGGGGGAGTCCCATACTGTCTTGTTTGTACAAGTACACTCTGTGATGTGTGAAGAACAACAGATCTCTCAGGGCCAAGCGCTGTCTGACTATACTTTCTCCTCTACTGGGTGGGGGGTTAGGTCTTTTGTCTCCTTCCCCTTCCCTCTTTTGCTTACTGCATAGCAGGTGCTCCTCACAAACTAGATAACTGATGTGGGCAGTCTGGAAGAGTATCTCCTTCCTCAGCATGCAGGTTCTCTCTGGGGAAACTTTGGAGAAGGAGGCTGAGGCTGAGTCATAATGAACAAGTAGGTCTGTGTCCGGCAACATAAGAGAAGAGTATTTCTTTTTAAGATGAGTTTTTATTTGAATCATGTATATGTACCCTTGAGTCTGTATGTGGTCACGTGTATCTGAGTGCAGTTGCCGACTGAGAGAAGAAGAGGGTGTCTAATCCTCTGGAGCTAGGGGTACAGGCTGTTGTGAGTCACCTGGTGTGGATGCGGGGGACTGAACTTGAGTCCTTTGCAAGAGTAGTGGCTGCTTTAACTTCTGAGTCATCTCCTGCCCCTGGAAGGGTGTTTTCTGCGGAAGGAATAGCAGGGACATGTGCATGAGCAATGCGTGTTCCCAGAGTGTGTGGAGCCTGGGCCCAGGAGAGCTGCGGGGGCGAAGCTGGGCACACACAGGCAGACCCTCTAAGTGATGGGCAGGCATTGAAATGGAAGCTTGTAAGAAACGTAAGTCATCTGTAAGTAGAGATGCAGTAACACAGTCAGCTGAGATGTCCCATATGTGCAATTAATTTTCAGAATATGCTTCTTATAAGAAATAATTGTTTAACTCTGCACTTCAGGCTGAGAGTTCTCAGCATCTGCCTGATTCTGAGACACTGCAGATAGCTCCATAGCCGCAAAGAGAGAAAATAATAATAATAATAATAAAGTTTTCTTTTCATGCCGAGCTACATAAACTGTCAAGGTTAATTCTCTCAATTATAGTTCTAAAAGAGTTTCTTTCCTGCCTGGAGTAATTCAGAGGAGGTATTCCATCTCAGAGGGGAGGAGAGGCTGTGGGCTTTGCAGAGGCACTATCCTTCGAACTCTTGGTTGGCTGAATCTCTAGACGACACATCTTCCCTAGGAGTGGGGGGGGGGAGGCAATTCCACTAAATGAGTGCTTGCGCTATAGCATTGTCTGCATGTAATTAAACATGCCCTCCCCTTGGCTTGATTATGCGGGTTAATTTTTATCAACTAGACACAAACCTAGGCAAATCTGAGGCGAGGGAACCTCAACTGAGAAAACGCCCTCCGATTGGCCTGTCAGTGTTTCTGTGGGACATTTTCTTCACTAATGATTGATGTGGGAGGGCCCATACCGCTGTGGACTGGGTCAGCCTGGTAGGTAGCCCTGGGGTGTGTGAGCCAGGAGCTAGGTGTGGAGAGTAAGCTAATGCAAAGCACTCCTGCACAGCTAGCTCTTCCTCTGTTCCCACCTGAGTTCCTGCCCACTTCCCTCAGTTTCTACCTGGGATCAAGGCCATGAATGTAGAGTGAACCCTTTCCTTCTCCCGGGTTGGTTTTGGTCAGTGTTTTATCACAGAAACAAGAAGCTAACTAGGGCAGACATCTGTATCAGTGAGTGTATACTGTGATGTTTTGGGATGACTGGGGAAATGCTTGCATCTGAGCTGGAAAAGACACTGAGTGTTCAGTGCTCAGTGGACCACGGTTCTGTCAGAGCGCGCAGGGAAATACAGGTAAGGAGGCCTGGCTTGTGAAGTTTCAGAGGGAAACAAAGCCTATCAATCATGGCACTCTCTCTGTCTCTCTCCCTTTCTCTGTATGAGTGTGTGATGTGTATGTGACTGAGTGGTGTGTGTGTGTATGTGTGTGATGGGTGAATGTGTGGTATGTGTATGAATGTGCACAATGGAGTCAGAGATCAGCTTTCAGGAATTGGTCTCGACCTTTCTATCTTGTTCTGTCCTCGTGACTGCATACATACACTCGGCTGACTGGTCCCAGGATCTTCTGGGAACTTCTCCTGCCTTCTCCCCCATTTGTTTGAGGACTGTTGGGATTACAGAAGCATGCTCTTGGGTTTTATATAGGTTTAGGGGATCAACTTCAGGTTTTCAGGCTTGTGCTGCAAGCAGCAGGTGACACACGAAGCCACCTTCCCAGCTTGCCTCAGTGACTCTTCACAGCCAAATCTACTCTGAGTTGCAAATTGTTCCAATTACATCGGTGCCCTGTATTCTGCGCCCTTAGAGTAGCTGTGGCAAGCACAGCCATTGGTGGAAGACCCTTTTCAACTATCTGGAGGCATATTCTCATATTCATTTCAGAATAATGAGATGTTTAAATATTTATTTCTTTCCAATAACTGGGTAGGCCTAGGCTCTTCATTTTAATAAATTCTGTCCAAATACCGCAAGTCGCTGCTCAGGAGATATTGGCCTTGAATCCCCTCATGATAATGGAGCACACATCAGGATCACACTTCATCCCCAGCTGCCACTAGCCGTGACCTTGGGCAAATCATGCAACTACTCAGGAATGCCTTTTGATAATTTTTTAAAGTTGCCTGTGTAACTCAAAAATCCTGAGTATGTCTTAAGAGATCTGATTAGTTCAAGAACATAGAAATGAGTTAACTACTGAACTATAAATTGTGGTGGGGGAGATCGGTATTTAGGACACATGCTCTGCAGCAACGCTAAATGGTCAGACATTTGACACCGGCTAATTTTAGAAGAAATTAAAAATATTTATATAGACAGGGTTTATTTGACAAATATTTATTGCAGACCCAGGCATTATGCTAAAACCTGAAAATATAATGACACACACACAGAAAATAGTCCGGTCTTCAAAAGCCAGCTGCCAAGCTGGGAGGCAGACAGAATAGACATTTCATGGAATTCTAGATATGAAGACAAAACATCTAGCCCTGGTCTAACCTGGGCTACATAGCAGGGAGGGCTTGTCTGTAGATGGGATGACTCAGCTGGCAACACACATCCTGTGACTTTTGTCTGGGAAGTTATATTGATTGGAACACACAGTAAAAATATTTATTTGTCCAGCACTGGCCTAAACATCTAAGGCAAAAGGAATCTGTGGAAGAGAATCTGAACGCAGCATATAGATGTCATCACCACCCACATTTTGCTTAACCGTAAGTTCACTGACTTCCAGGAGAGTCCTTTTCCTGCATCAAGTTCAAGTGCAGAGGGGACGCTCTTACCTAAGAGACAGTCATTCATTGTCCCCTATGCATAAGAAGCCACACAGCTGCTGGAGAAGGAACTTGCTGACTCCCCCATCCCCCTTCAATCTCCTCCAGATCAGTATTTTCAGGGCAGGAAGTCTACCTGCTGCTGCCTGGCCCTAAGGTGATGGACATGCACCTTGCTAACAGGTCGAGTAGGCCCACGACAGACAACAAGCGCTGTCTGCTGGCTAATGCGATCGTCTCCACATTCACCAAACGGAAGGTGTAGGGTTTAGCTTGGATGTGATGCTGAGCCCACTCTACAGAGGAAGCTAAGCCATTCAGAAGACTCTGCCTCACAAGGGAATGTCATAAACTTAACATCTTGAATGTAGAAATCAATCCCCTTGGCAGTAGTTTTGATACCCACCTAGCTGACTGACTAGTTATCAGAGCGTGAGCCCACCCCAATCTGTAGATGGGGTTAAATAATACAATGGTAGTTTTATGTGCTCTATACTGTATAGAAGGCTTTATTTACATGCTTCAACTGTAGTAACAGCATTTAGCTCAGTGTCTTGTGGGAGCCACAGCGCAGACGCTGCCCTCTGTGAGTCAGTGTGCCTTGGCTGTCTCCTGTTCTCACATTGTCATTCAGCCCTGGCTTTATTATTTAACTGCTTTCTCTTTTGTCTGTCTTCTCCAAGGAGATCAAAGGCCCTTTGAGGATAGGGATTGTGTTCTTCCTTCAGTGCCCAGTTCTGAAACTGTTAGGCCATCAGCGAGCCTTTGCTAGGGCCTGCGATTAGCTCCAAACCTTCAGAATGAACTGGCTCCAGGACAAATCATTGTGATGCTAAGACACTTCTAACAGTAACTTCTCCAGCTTTAATATGTACAAGAATCACAAGGAAGCCTGTTAGGTGGATTCCCACATCTTGTTCCCAACGATTTTTGTTTTGAATCTTTTTAATTTTTTTCTTCTCCACGGATATACTTATAGTTATTTTTTTTCTTGCAAAACAAATTTAGGAAAACAAGACTTACAAGGCCTTGGGACCACACTGATATTTCATGCGTGTACAGGGGAGTACTCAGCTCTGCCCCCAGGTCCTGATCTCTTTCAACACATATGTATTACACACACTAGTGCCAGGTTCTCCTCCATGCGGTTCTCGCGGTAGCGCCAGTTAAGAAGATGGGCAAAGACGTTTCCGGCCATAGCACTAGATTCTCCTCAGAGGGGATCTGATAGACAGCTGTACGCTTACTTAAATTAAGGTATTATGAGATACAAGGAAAGAAAAACAAAATGTGGCTCATTAAAAGATGACATCATCTGAGGTCCTGTGATAAGAAAGACTTTGGGGAGGGGCTTCCCATGAGAAGGAGGACAGATCCCGAAGGCAGAAGCTTCACAGGGAGGAGGCTAAAGTCCTTCACCAAGGACACAAAGTTGGAGGGACGTTGGCATTACCTCCAAGGCAAAGTCCCTACCTGTCACTGCAGTGCGGGGTCAGTATTTTAACTATTGTCACACAGATTTTTCTTCTGTTAAAAGCAGCCATATTATTGAAATTTTAAGTTAAAATTAAACCTTTTACTTTTATCAGAGAGAGAGAGCGAGATGGAGAGAGAGAGTATGTGTGTGTGCACTGTGATTCACACGAGAGATGGAGAGAGTGAGTATGTGTGTGTGCACTGTGATGCACACGAGAGATGGAGAGAGTGAGTATGTGTGTGTGCACTGTGATGCACACGAGAGATGGAGAGAGTGAGTATGTGTGTGTGCACTGTGATTCACACGAGAGATGGAGAGAGTGAGTGTGTGTATGCACTGTGATTCACACGTAGAAGTCAGAGGGCAGCTTGTGGGAGGAAGTTCTCTCCATTTACCACACGGGTCCTGAGGACGGCACTCAGGTCGTGTCAGCAGACGCCTTTCCCTGCCGAGCCAGCTCACCAGCCCACACTGTTGAAACTCTTCCCTCGCAAAAGCTGCTTGACCTCTCGGCTCCTTTTGCTGTGTAATTTCATCGGTGTGGGCAGACTGAGTGTGCCAGGGCCTGAGCATGGGAAATTAGCTCACGCAGAATTTTCTGGACACTGAAATGATTTATCACTGATTGGATTACTCAAATGTCATCAAATGGAGCTTAATAAATGGTGTCAACTTGTCGTTAAGCATTTATAGACTTTCTAAAGAGGGACCCTTCGCCCACAGCTTTGAAATAAGTTAGAGGACATCTTCGTTTTCTCCCGATTACTTTTTAGTTGCTGAACTTACTTGTCCATACTTCCTGGGGACATCTACATATTAATAATAACAGAACAATCACCAAAAAATGCCAAATAACCCAGTGCCTGAGAAAGGAAAGCACAAGGTTCAAACATGCTGTCGGCATGTGGCAACTCCAACCCTGAGGCTGCTTGTGAAGTGTAGAGGTATTTGCAGGGCCTCAGCTCTAGGGTCATTTCGCTGCCTTTCCGTCAGCCTGTGGAGAGAAGGGTAGGGCAGGCGACAGGCGGGCCTTCTGTGATAAGGGCCTGTGAAGCAGGAATCAGCTCCGCTGTAATTCCCAAGGTCTACCAGATGGAAAATGACTTTATCTACCTAGAATTGAGTTCTCTCTCTATTCTTGGTGCTGGAAGACTTGGTTCCTTCCTCTGAGAGATGCTTGATTGAATGTATTGAGAGAGAGAGAGAGCACACAAATGTGTGTATATGTGCGTGTGTGTGTGTGCGTGTGTGTGTTCTCTATCTGTGTGTATCTGAATATTTTGTTTGGTTACATTATGCTACAATAATATGGGAATTTTCCCAGGATATGAAAATTGGTTTCTTCTCTTGTACTTGGGTAGTCATGTTAGCCATCAGTGGCTTCCGAAACTGACAACACAGAGGATAATTGCTGACTATGGATGTAGGGACTGCGCTGACACAGACCCAGTGACGTGGGAAGCGAGACTGGGAAAGAGGGCGACTCTACTGGGCAGAAAAGCAACATTCTGGCCTTCTGTGTGCATACTCATGCCGGGATTACAATTCCTATCTTCTTGTCTATGAATGCGGGAGGAGAGGGAGGAAGGCCGATGGGCAGACAAAAGGATATTTTAATCTTAACATGCACCTGCTTGACTCAGCCTATCATTTAACAAAAGCACACCATAATTTAATCTCAATAGTAATTTAGTCCACAGTCATAGGCGACAAGCCTATAATTTGTAAAGTTCAGGCTCTGGGGATTAGGGCCACCTGTTGAATTTAATCTTTGAGTTATAATGTTAATTCTGTCATGTAAATGCACATAAACACTGCATCTTTATCTGTCTTTGGGACCTGGAGCTGTGGAGATGTGAGTGGTTTCTTACACAGAATCTGCAGCTCGCTCGAGGCTCTGAGTCAAGAGTAAACTCGGTGTCTGTTGGAGCTCTGATCAGTATGCAGGGGCATATGGTTTTGTGGTCGCCTCATTCAGCGTATCTGTGATTTTTCTGATGTGAGAGAGAAGAAGAGAAAGAGGGACATCATGCCATGTGACACTGTGAGCGTTTGTTCCCTACTCCCTGCCGTGTTAACTGGAGAAAAGCTCTTCTCTAGCAACACCCTAACAAATGATTTCAAGCCTTGCCTGACGGAGACTGTGGACAATCTCAAGTAAAACTGAAGCCACCAGCAGCTTCTAGGTGGGAGCTCTGTCCATTTGCTGGCCAGAGCCACAGAGGGTAAAGAGGACCATCAAAGGCCTTTCGAGGAGGTTGGCCTCAGTTCTTTGGGACAAAGGGACATGACCCACTGATGTTTAGCACCTTGGGTTTGCACGTTGCTTTGCCTGGTGTCATCTGTGCTCTGGTGCAGCCTTGGAGTGGGACTTGTGAGATGGGTCCTTGCTTTTTTCCTTTCTTCTCCTTCCCTTCTTCCCTCTCCTCTCCCTTCATTTATTCTTTTCTCCCTTTATTCCTTGCTTTTTCTTTCTTCCTTCCCTCCCTCCTTCCTCCTTTCTCCTTCCCTTCCTTTATTCCTTTATTTCCTTCCTTTATTCCTTCTTCCATTACTTCCTCCTTTCCTCCCTCCCTCCCTTCCTCTTTGCTTCCCTCATTTCTTCCTTTCTCTCTTTCTTCTTTCCTTATTGTTTCCCCCTTCCTCCCTTCCTTCTGTTTCCCTCCCTTCCTCAGCTCCTTCCCTCCTTCCCTCTCTTCCTTCCTTCTCTTTTTTCTTTCCTTCCTCTTCTGTCTCTCTTGGATTTTTGACACAAGATACCTTTGTTACTCAGACTAACCTCAAACTTGCCATTCTCCTGCCTTAGCTCACAGAGTGTTGGGTTTGCCAGAGTGTGCAAACCACCATGCCCTGGGAGATGGTGGTTTTCTAGGAATGAATTGCATCGATACTGATAATTTATACAGAGAAGACCACCTTCTGCCAAGAATTTCCATTTGCATTTCTTAAAACACGGAAAGGTCATTGTTCATCCTAATCATACAAGGCCCTGACACCCTGAAAATGTAATCAGCACACCTGTTTACATACGCAGTTTTAAAAGATTACTGTTAAAGTCTCAGTCCTCCTAGTTGGGGATAGTTGAACACTAGGTTACAGAAGAAACAAAGCATTTGGAATATCTTCCCGTGTCCATCAGAGCTTGAAGGGTCTTGGTCTTTAGACATTCCCTGTTCATGAATGTTTCCAAAATTGGAGGTGGGTTCCCACTAAAGAACAAGTATGAAAATCCACCACCATACTTTGCTGATCACACGCCAGTGACCCACACAGAACGCCACATCCATCACCAGGCAGACGCCAGGGCTAAACTTCCCCACACCTGCAGCCCTTATCAGCAGTCCGCACATGCAGACCCCAGCACGGAATCAATCAGCAACCAAGGTGAAACTGTAATTGTTAAGCCTCTGCCCTGGAGTTTTTAAGTCTACCCGTAATGGCCACCTCCTCCTTGGCCTCCTCCTGTTCATGACTCTGAAGTCTCTCTAGTACAACTTTCATATTGTCAAAGAAACACTGCTTGCCTCTCCCAGAGGATGTGAGCCCCCGCCTCGCTGCGCCCCACAGCACCGTTTGCAGCCAGTGCCGGCTTCACGTAGCAGTGAGTGCATCTTGCTCTAAACATCTCGGGCATGCCTTGTTTTCATCAGGCACTCAGGGGTGGGAAAGCTGAGTCCTGCATGAAGTCCCTTTGGGTTCTTCACGTCTCTAGCATTCTACACAGCACAGGTGAGTGGCAATACTTGGATTGTCATGTAAAGTCTGACTTACTCATGTGTGACAAAAGCAATCTTCTCACACAGAAGGAACATCTGCAAATATTACTTTGGTTCACGATCATAAAATGCAGTAAAATACAAAGTGAAAGAGTTGAGAGCTTTCAAGTCATCTTCTAGGTTTATAGACACAGAGTGGAAGTGTGTGTGTGTGTTTAATAAAAACACACTAGCAATTTCAAATAATCGGAGATGAATTTAAACTATTAAAATATCTCTGGAATCAGGAAACTCGATTTTGTTTCTCCCAGAGGCTTCCTTCTCTGAAACCAGAGACTTGTTAGTCTAAGGAAAGGAGGTTCAATTTAAAGGAAAAAAAACTCAGCTTATTAATTATTAGCCAAGCCATGCAGTGGCTTCCGGGAAGGCAAAGGAAAACAGGCTTTCTAGCCAATGGGAGCTGGGTATACCTCCAGCCCTCTGTGCCTGCCAGTACTGGGCTCCCCAGGGGCTGGGGCCTTTCAGCCCAGAGCAGTCCCCAGCAGAGATCAGAGGGGAGCCTGCGGACTGAGCTGTGATGGGGGCTCATTCTTCTCCCCTCTGGAGGTGCAGGAGGAACCATGGTATTGGACCCTGCCGATTCACGTTTCCTCTCACCCGCGCAGTACTGGGCTAGAAAATGCCAGGCTCCAGCAACTGGACATCCATCAGCAGCGGCTATTACTAGGGCTCAGGATTCTAGTCCAGGATCTCCGGGGTTTGGGGTACACTCACCTCATTCCTATTCCCTGATGAACTTTGCACCCTCCTCGGAATAGCAATTCATAACTAGCACACACCCCTCCCTGCCCCAACTGGTGCACACTACCTTCCAGCCTTGGAACTAACACCTTCTCCTGTGCCTCACCGCCCCAGCAAAGAGGAACGGTTAGGTGTACAGGGTGCCCAGGCCAAGCGGTGGCCGGCAGGATGGCGCACAGGCTGTCACCTTGTGGTCTGCTACGCCAAGGTATCCATCCAACTGAGGGTGTCCGGCGGGGGCGGTTCTACGTGGCTGGGAACTGCTCTCCACTGGCTGTGCGCTGCCGGCAGTCGCCTGCTGCTGCTGCTGCTGCTGCTGCTGTTGTTGTTGTTGTTGTTGCTGCTGCTGCTGCTGCGGGGGCCGCTCCTTCTGGCTGCCGAGGCTGCTGTACACGAGCAACAAGCTGGTGCACATGGTAGTGAGCACTAAACATACTGCCAGACCATGGTGCTGCGGGCGGGAGGGCGGGCGAGAGAGAGAAGACAGCGACTGAGCGTGCAGCCTAGAAGCTTGTCGCTCCTATTGACAGGCACAGGTCCCTGGCAGCGCCCCAGACCCCGCAGCCAGGGAGCAGAGGTGACATGGTCCAGTACACCTGCGGGAGATGCATTCACAGCCCGCGTCTCACAGTGGAGGGCAGGTGGCGCGCGCAGTGACCTGCGGTGAGGGTGTGCGTACCCACCCTGGGCAATTTGGGGAGGAAGGTCTGGTCCCCACCTACACAACCGTCCGCACACCATCTCTTCTGGGTCCCTGGGGCTTCCCGCAGCGATCCCCGCTAAGTTTGAAATCCGACGAGGAAACCAAGAAAGTCGATGATGGTCCCTCCTCCCCGCCCCTCTGCCCCTCCGAGTTTGTGCCCAGCAGTGGCAGTGGGGCACCTTCCTTTCCGGAGAGGTCAGCCTGCTCTTCTGCTCTCCAATCGCTCCTTGGATCACTCATTAAAGATCCAGGAGCCCAGGCATCTCTAGTGTTCATCCCGGGGTTCCAAGCCAGGTGGAAAGTTGTCACCCATGAAAGGCGACCTCTTGCCACAGGGCTAGGTACCCGGCAAGGCTTCTACGGGCATCCCCTGGGACATAGAGCCCCGGGGGTCCTTGCCTCTGCCTGGCGGAGTTGGAACAACAGACTCACCATCAAGGTCTTCATTTTGAGCGCCTCTTTTGTGCGGAATTCTCAGGCAAGCGCGTCCGGAGCCACTTTTTCTTGGAGGCTGTCCATGGTGGGTGATGGGGCAGAGGCGCCTGAGATGGTAGCCTGGCGGCTGGCCGGTGGCTGAGAGGGAGCAGAAGCCTCGGGACCTGGGAAGCGCTGCTGTGGCAGAGATTAGAGGAGAATTAAAACTGAGCCGGACCCTCTGAGTCTCAGCGATCCACACACTGTCGCCTGCCGCCGCCTGCTGGGTCCTAGAGTCCTCTGCAGTCCCCCTCCCAGCCCCCAAACCATCTTTTCAGTGATGTGGAATTTCTGGGGCGAGTCAGTTAACCGCAAGGGTGTACCCACTTCTTGGTTTGGAGATTTATTATCTTTTCATGGAGCCATCAAGCTAAAAAGGACTCAGAACCCAATTTGATCCTGAACATGGTGGTCATTTGAAAATTTACTAACCAAAATTTCACTTTTATGATTCTAGTAAAGACAAGTTAACTTCCCAAATGCCAATAGATCTATTTATATTTGCATTTTGTGTTTGTTGCTTGGCAAATGTTACCATGAAATTATTTTTCTGAAAAATTATGTCACTGCAATTTCTAGTTGTTTTCGAATGTCCTTTTCCTCCCTAATTTTGTTTTGACAAATTGTTAGTCTCATGCTTCCTTTGGACCGTACTCTTTCACGTAAATGACTTCATTCATCATTTGCTTCCAAGAACACAATTTGTATTTCTATTCAGCCTTTGAGATTCCTAGTGCTTATTTAAACAATTTCAAAGTTTCTGAAACAGTCAGTGCATCCTACCCATGTGATTAACCAGGACCACAGCGTCTTCCTAATTGCAGTGAAGATGTACTAGCTGTTGAAGATAAAAAAATAATTTTTTTATCATATAAACCTGATGCTTCACTTGTGCTGTGTAATTCACTGACATTCACCATTTCACGTTCAGAACTTAGATTAAAATAAAAAAATAAATCTGACCACTGTTCAGTGTTGAGTTTATATCAGTGGCCCGTTCTAAGGGTGCTCTCATCCCTACATCCAATTAGAGCATGTCTAAGCATCCAGTTTAGCCGAAAACATATTTCTTGTGGAATTGTTCAGTAGACACGGTTGTCTCCATGTCTCTCTACTGGACCTGTAGCAGTATGAGGCTAAAGATCACATTAAGGCAGGGATGATGCTCAGCCCACCTGGACCGTGGGCACAGGGAGCATTTTCTCGGGGCCGGCAGAGGCATTGCAATTTATTTTAATCTCCCCTAGTCTACCGCTGGACGGGTGATGCAGCAGGGATTATTTTTAACTTAAGAGGCCTACTTCCAGGCTCTTTTACCAAAGTTAAAATGATTGGTTCAGTAATGAACATTCAGGAGACACGCTATGGAGCCTTCCAGGGAAAACACAAAAAAATTGAAGCACTGTCCAACATTGCCAGCCGTGCAGTTAGCTTTTTATTCAATTTGTTCTGTGGGCATGAATAGTACCCATTGTCTGGGCAGGGAAAGCAGCAGCCAGAGGAGAATCTTATCGGGTCTTGGCAGTTCTTTATTGTATGGCTGCACTTGACACTCAAATTAATGAAACAAAGGACCAACTTGATGAATCATTGCAAGCAGATTATCTGTGTTTCTCCAACGCTGCTTGGGAGACGCAGCTAGACGGAGCTCCTGTCTTCTTCAGATGGCTCTCCCTCCATCTAGCAAGTGGCCCGAGTGACCGATCAAACACTTCTCATGTATTTTGCCAAACAGAGACATCACATTTATGACTTAAGCTCATGGTGGCGTGCTGGACATCTGTTCTGCGGTGTGTCTGACCAGACTCATTAAGCTTATGCCTTTTCCCTCCTGGGACTGCAGTTAGCTGGTCACAAAATCACTTACAAAATGAGTAGAGTATATTTAACATTTTAATGTCGAGCTTGATTTGAAGGACTTCAAGGTGTCCGGCTTTCCAGTTTGAGTATTTGATTAGGATGGTGAAAGTCTTGGCGGGGTTCTGGTTTGGGAGTCAAATGGACAAGGTAGGGCCAGAGGAGGGCAGAGAAGGTAATGAATGGCAGTTAATTCAACTTGATGATTGTTTAATGATCAATTAAGCAATTGATCTCTTTAGGAAGCACAGAGGTGAATCAAGCACAACATTTTTCCTCTAAGGATTCAAAACTCTCTCTCTCTCTCTCTCTCTCTCTCTCTCTCTCTCTCTCTCTCTGTGTGTGTGTGTGTGTGTGTGTGTGTGTGTGTGTGTAGAAAACTTAATGAACAGACTATGGAAGAGATCTATAAGGTCAACATATACTTATCAAATATCTACTTTGTTAAGGACCTATTGTGTTCCAGGTACTGGGTGGTGCCTGGGTCTGCTGGTTTCAGGGAATTTGCAGTCTGTATTCAGGTAAACGGTGTGCACAGAATAGGGAACAATCAATGTATAGATTTGTTTCTCAGCTTCGCCTGCTTTATTAAGATCCAAGGGGTTCTCCTTTAATCCCAGAACTTGGGATGGACAGGCAAGTGGGTCTCTGTGAGTCTGAGGCCAGGGTAGTCTATGTAACGAGCCAACTCAAGACTACATGGTGAGACCCCGTTGTTGTGGAATAATCCTTTTGTACACTGTGAGGATTTGTCACTTGGGTTGGTTTAATTAAAAAACTGACTGACCAGCAGTTAGACAGGACAGCCAGACACAGAAGAGGCTGGGAAGAAGAAGGGTGGAGTCTGAGGAGTTGCCAGACAGAAAGGAAGTAGGACATGTAGGAGAGGTAAAGGCCCCTAGCCTTGGGGCAGCACATAGATGAATATAAATGGGTTAATTTAAGTTATAAGAGCTAGTTAGTAATAAGTCTGTGCTATCAGCCAAGCATTTATAATTTATATTAAGCTGCTGTGTGGTTATTTTGGGAGTGGTTGCTGGGACACAGAGAAGCTCCATGTATACCCTTTCTTAAAAAAAAAAAACCTAAGAAGTGTGAGATTTCAAGGGTATCCACTTATACTTATATAAACCTTTCAGTTATTAATCTGAATAGCCAGAACAAACATAAAATAGGCAAATTCATGAATACTATATTGACTTGGAGACCAGCAGACAGGTATACAAGTCAATGAAGATTTTTGGTTCATCTTGCTTTTGTAGTTCAGTACAGAGTGAACAGAAGAGTCACAGTTTGTCTCTCAAAACCCAGGGAGCTGAGACAGATTTCTCACCATTTAAAATTTTGCTACATTTCTGCCTTTCCTGCTATCATATCCAATCAAATTGGTTCCTATTTTTGAAAAAAGAGACTGGAAAATAAATTGAGTGTTGCACAATGTAGTTTATGTGATAAAAATAAGCCGAGAATTTACGAAACAAGGCAAGTCCCTGGTGATGAGAGAGCAGGTGGAATCTGCACTGGGACTTACAGAACAAAGGAGCATAGAGCTACCAGAGGGTGGGGGAAGGCCACGGGCAGACTGCCCAGGAGCTTTACTGTGGTTTCTAAGCGATTATTCAGAGAAAGGTGTAGCACAATTTTAAGTGGTCTTAAAGCTAAAAACCCAGAGTCAGATATAGGAGTTAATGCTGAAAGATCAGAGAAGCGGAGCAGCCAGCCACTAGTTCTTACCTCCACCGAATCCTCAGACCGAAGGGGCGATCTTGTCCCTTTGAATGGTCAGACCGAATGCCCTGAGCTCCTGTCTCCTCCCACCTTATATCCCTCTCTCTGCCCAGCCATATTCATTCCTGTCTCCATCTCCCTAGTGTTGGGATTAAGGGCATGTGACTCCCAAGTACTGGGATTAAAGGTGTGAGTCACCACCGCCTGGCTCTGTTTCTCTTTGAGACTGAATCAATCTAGGGTAGCCCAGGGTGGCCTTGAACACACAGAGATCTGTCTGCTCTGCCTCCTGAGTGCTGGGATTAAAGATGTGCGCCACCACTGCCTGGCCTCTGTTGCTAACTTGTGTGGCTAGCTCTGTGCTCTGATCCTCAGGCAAGCTTTATGTGTTAGATCACAAACATAATATCAACACAAAAAGGTTTGTGCTTTCTGTGCATGGTGAGTGTGCACAGCGCACATACAGAAGTCATAGGACAACCTCAAATGTCTATTCTCTGGTATTTTCACCTTTTCTTTGAGATGTCATCTCTCATTGGCTGGGAATTTTGCCATGTAGGACAGGCTAGCTGGTCCTGGGAACAGCCAAGGATCCAGCTGCCTTGACCTCCAGTCCTGCTGTCACTGGGGTACAGGCGTGCCCTTGCTGTTGTGAGGATCTAAATGCAGACCCTCACGCTTGAGAGGCAGATTCTCAGCTGACTGAGGCATCTGTCCTAGCCCACCATACATTTCTAAAACCGATGAAAACCACAAGTTAATGTAACATATGTTGATATGGAGTTATGGCTGCTTTTTACATTATGGTGCCAGGGAAAAGGAAGACATTTCTGCAAGGTACGAGAAAAGCAAACTTTCCAATAATGATAGTAAGTCCTAGAACATGTTTGACATTTATTCATCTGTGCTATAAGCTTTACTAACTTTCTTCTGGGCTGTCAGAACTCGGATTCTAGCTCTTAGCACCGACTAGCTCCGAGAACACGACACCTAACTCAGCTGTACTTTAACTGTGTGTGTGTGTGTGTGTGTGTGTGAGTGTGTGTGTGAGTGTGAGTGTGTGAGTGAGTGTGTGTGTGAGTGTGAGTGTGTGAGTGAGTGTGTGTGAGTGTGTGTGAGTGAGTGTGTGTGTGAGTGTGTGTGAGTGTGAGTGTTTGTGTGAGTGTGTGTGTGAGAGAGTTTGTATGTATGAGTTTGTGTCTGAGTGTGTGTGTGAGTTTGTGTATGTGAGTTTGTGTATGTGAGTGTGTGAGAGTTTGTATGTATGAGTATGTGTGTGAGTGTGTGTGTGAGTTGGTTGTGTGAGTGTGTGAGTTTCTGTGGATGGCTGTGTAAACATGCCACAGGACACATGTGGAAGTCAGAGGACAGCCTTGGGTGCTGATCCTCATGTTTTACCTTGTTTGGCACAGGGTTTCTTGCTCGCCACTGCTGGACTGACATGGTTGCTCCCAGGAATTTTCCTGTCTCCACCTCTGGTTTGCAGGAGTGTGGGGGTGACAGGCATGCCTGGCTTGCACATGTGTTCTGCAGATTCTAGTTCAGGTCCTCAAACCTGCACAGCAAGAACTGTACCCAATGGGCCACCCCACCAGTCGCAGTACAAGGCCTTTGACAATGACAGGAATGGCACTGATGGAATTTGACGCTGGTGTGGAGGGGACTGAGACTGGGAGTGTGGGTTTAGGTGTTATCATCTAAACACTGGGTGCTATGTCAGGACACCTACAGTTCAGTAGCTCTGTTGGGCTGACATGCAAGAGTTGGGTACCTTGAATGTGGGTGGATGGGATCAACTGGGAATGAGCAGGCACCGAGAAGAATCCAGACCTGAGCTCTGAGGGCTTCCCATTTCGTGTGGCAGGAAAAGGACTTGTGAGCATCAACCACAACACTGTGATTTAGGTGGCTGATTATTTTCAATTTGGATAGATTTTTCCATGCTAAGACAGTTAGTCATTTATGTTCTCAAAATACTTTTCAAATTCTATTATCATACCAAGCATATTTAATCATATTTATTTCTGTAGTTATTGCCGAGCCTCCCTTCCAAACTATAAATTTCTTTAGAACTGGGACAATGTTTCATTGCTATTATATCCACCAACCCTACCACAAAACTGAAAGTGGTAATATTAATCACTGACATTACCCATCCCTTGCTTTGCACCAGCATGATTCAGAGAACTTTACATACATTAACTCATAGAGGCTTCTGTTGCTTTTGTTTTTGTTTTTGTTTTTTTTTAACTGCTGTGTTCCAAACACCCGACAAGAAGTAACTTAAGGAGGGGAAGGTTCATTTCAGCTTACAGTTTGAAGGATGCGGTCCATCACAGCGGGAAAGGCTGCTGGAGGAGCAGGAAGCCAGCGGCATTGCACCCGCGGTCAGGAAGCAGCTGTGAGCACTGCTCAGCCACTCTCTGCTTTTCACTCCCAGCTCAATAGACGAGCGCCTTCCACGTTTGGGATTGCTCTTCACTCTTCAGTTAGACTTTTCTGCAAACATCTTGTAGATACTCCCAGCAGTGTGTCCCCAATGTTGTATTGCTTTCTTTTTCATTGTTGTGATCACAAACCCAACAAGAAGCAGTTTATGGAAGGAAATGTCTGCTTCTGTCACAGTTCCAGGAGGATACAGTCCATTGCGGCTGGGAATGCATGGCTGTAGGGGTGAGACTCTGATATAGGATCTGATATAATACCGATACTGTTACAGCCATTGGATGAGGAAGTAGAGAGTGAACAGGAAGTGAGGTCAGGCTAAAGCACCCCTAGTTGACCCCTAGTGACCCACTTTTTCTAGTGGAGTTCTACCCACTAACGGTTCATGACCTTCCCAAACAGAGTCAGGGGCCAGAAACTCAGTGTTTAAATGGAGGAACTCTGAGGGGCATTTCATCACAGCACATGACAATGGATTGTTGATTCTAAAGGTTGTGACTGAAGATTAAGTGTCATAAGACCCCCAAACAGCCACTTAAGGGAAGAATTGTCTCTGTGTTGCAAACAAATGAACTAAAAGTCAGACTCAATGCCCTATCAACAGAGAGCAAAGTGATGATTTAGCTTTATAGGTAGTTGTTAAAAATACTTGTTAAAAACAAATGAATAGAAATTTTATATGAGTTCCCATATGCAGGTTCTTGTACTCTCCTCTAACTTGGACTAGTTTGGGAGAATTTATTCGATATGTAATCTGTAAGATAGCATTAACTAAAGGCAATCCTCATTCTCTGATGCACCTATTGATACTTTTACTTTTCAAGATCTGTACACACTGGGGTGGTGGATCTGGGGATCAAGTGCTAGGACCAGAGTTCAGATCCTAGCACCCACCTGTAACCCCAAATGCAAGGGAGGCAGAGACAGGGAAACCCAGAGCAGGCTGGCTAGCCAAGCTAGCTTAAATGCTGAGCTCCAGGCCCGGTGAGAAACTCTGTCTGAACTTACAAGGCTAAGAGTGGTGGAGAACAACACTGAAAACAACCTCAGGTCTCCATATATGTGCACCGCATGTACGCATGCATCTCTACACATATGTACATATGGCACACATCCACAAAGAGGTGTATATACATGTGCACCGCATGTATGCATACTCATGCACATATCACATATGTCCACAAAGAGGTATATATACATAGGAGACATGTAATACTCACTGTGTGGTTGGGTGAGTGCTAAGATAATCGTTGAAGTATAGACTGTGTCCATGGCCCCAGACATCACCAGGATGCTACCCAGCCACCATATTGCCCACCACCTCACAAACCAGCAAGGAAACCCTGTTTTGATTTTAGTAAGAAGAGATTAACCTCCTCCGCTCTATAGCAGTATAGACAACACCGCACTATACCTGCATTTTTGTCTGACTTCTTTCGGCTAGGGTCATATTTCATGGTCTCTCCATGCTGAATATATTAAGAGCTTGCTCTTCTTCATTCCTTGGCATTATTATGTAAAAACAGCACAGTTTTAAAATCTGTCTCCTCTTAGTGTGCCTTTGGACTGTTGCCTGTTAGTTATGAATAAAGCTATTAAGACTATTCTTGCATAGGTCCTTTTGTGGATTTGTATTTGCATTTTTCTTGTGTGACTCCCAAGAAGTGCATTTCTTGGGCCACAGGTTAACCTAGAAGGCATTAATGAGTGGTTGTTCAAGGGGATACAAACCCCATTGAACAAGGAATGAGAGTTTGCATTGTTGCTCATTCTAGTCACTTCCTAGTGCAGCTGGTTTTTTAAATGTCGTTTGCCTTCGCAATGACTTCTCTATCTTTTGAGAAAGTGTAAAGAGAAAATCTTTGCCTACAACCCCAGATCTTCATGACAGTGTGATCACAATGCTCTTTTCAGCACAAGAACCCCTGGAACAAGCTGGGGAGGTGTTAGTTTCGGAACTGGCAGTGTTTCCAATCACTGATTGAGTCTGGAGATGCTGTCAACCTCCTGCTCCTTCACATCTCAGCCTGGATCCCTCCACCAGCAGCCCTGCCTCCTGATGTATAGGTGAAGGGAGGGTCTGTGTGGTAGTTTTAATGTAGTTGGCCCCTATAAGCTCGTAGAGACTGGCACTATTAGGAGGTGTTGCTCTGTTGGAGTAGATGTGATCTTGTTGGAGGAAGTATGTCACTGTGGGGGTAGGCTTTGAGGTTTCCTATGCTCTAGATACCAACCAGTGTCATGGTCCCCTTCCTACCGCCTTTTGATCAAGATGTAGCCAGCACCATGTCTACCCATGCAGCCACAGTGCTTCTCTGCCATGACAGTGGACTGAACCTCTGAAACTGTAAGCGAGCCACCTCAATGAAATGTTTTCTTTATAAGATTTGCTGCAGTCATTGTGCCTCTTCACAACAATAGAAACCCTAACTAAGACAGCTTCTCTTTAAATGCTTATGTTGCTGGGCGGTGGTGGCACACGCCTTTAATCTCAGCATTCGGGAGGCAGAGGCAGGTGGATCTCTGTGAGTTCGAGATCAGCCTGGTCTACAAGAACTAGTTCCAGTACAAGCTTCAAAGCTACAGAGAAACCCTGTCTCAAAAATAAATAAATAAATGCTTATATTTTTGTTTCTCCTTTTAAGACAAAAATCTCCATGTATAGTCCAGGCTGGCCTTGACCCCGTGATCCCCCTGCCTCAGCCTCCTGAATTCAGGGATTTCAGGCCTATATCACAGTGCAAGGCTGTCAGGCTCCTCTTGACTGCTTTAATCTTGGAACACCACAGCCCAGGAGTGTCCCAGTCTCTGACACTTAACTGTCGTGCGACTAAGAGAAGCCATTGATGACTATTCTCAATTTTCTCATTTGTAGCAGGTGGATAGCCAAACTGTTCTAGCAGAATGGCTGCATAGGCAAAATACACTAATTACATAAAGTGTCCATCACTCTTCCGGGTACACAGATGGATCAATCTGCAGGCGCATTTTTCACAGGGGACTGCCTGTGTTGTGGGAAGGGAGGCATAGCCATTCTTCAAATGCTTATTGAGCTTGTAATAAAAATAATAGTTAATACGCATCTCTGCCTGCTGTCGGGCCGTGCGCTTGTGGCAGACGGTGGCTTGTTTAATCCTCACTACGACTCTCTGAGGTAAGTGGGAGCAGCATCTCTGTTTTACCAACAAGGAGACAGAGAAGGAGAGATATGCAGCCATTTCTCCGAAGACTGGAAAGTGACAAACCAAGGTCTGGACAGGTTGGTTTGTCAACTGCATCCTCCTGTTACCTCGGTTCACTGTTTTCAAAATACTCTGTCTTAGGCCAGTCACCTGAGGTGCACAGAGGAGTCAGACCATGCAAACATGGGGACAGGCACCCAGCATGCGGAGCATAGGCTGAGTAACTAAGGTAGAAGATATAGAAGGGCCATGGTTGCACGCACAGCTGTGGGGGAGTGGTCAGACAGGATCTGAGGAGAGGAAATGCTTGGCTGTCTGGCAGGGATTTCCAGAAGCAGAAGGAAACCCCGCTGGTGTTTCTGGGCAGAGGAGGAACACAGATACATCATGGAGTGTAGAACCTCATCTCAGGGGCCGGGAGCAGACCAGCTGTAGTGAGGTGGGGGGTGTGGCATCCATGAGGGTTCTGTAAGGTTGTGCAGCCTCTGCTTTCCCTTGGGATCCACACTGAAGTGGGACCACAGGTATTTCTATACATATACTCTCAACATCCCTGAAAATGACTTGCAAGTAGTTTGCTTTATACACATCAGAATATTGTAAGAGTCACGAGTAGCAACAGCCTTTCCAGTTTGCACAGAAGCTGACTCAGTGACTTTGTGGGTGGGAGGTGGAGACAGGAATCGAGAAGGGCATGTTTACAGAGGAAAAGGCGTGGCTAAAAGTTGCCAAAATTCAAGTGAGAGGTAAAGAAGCTGGCAAGAGCAATGTTTGTCGGGATGGATTTCAAACGCCCTCGGACTGGAGAGAAAACCCAGTAGGCTGTGCAGATGTGAGAACCTGAGTTCAGATCCCCAGCATCTATGTAAGAAGGCATGGCTGTCGCCACCTCCCTGCCGCCACCTCCCCGCTGCCGCTGCTGGGAAAGAAAGACAAGAGACTAGAGATGCAAGGATCACAGACACCAGCCAAGCAAAAACACAACATAAATCAGACGCTCCAAGTTCAGTGAGAAGTCCTATCTCAGAGAAGTGGATCTTCCCTGCCCGGCTACTGCCCCCTCCAACACACACTTGGACATATGTACCTGTGTCAGTCACATGGAAACACACACATACACTAAGGCAAGTATTGTCATACCAGCTAGAATGGATCAAACTCTAACTTTTCTAAGTAGACTTGAAAATATAAAACATTTCTTTTTGGTATAAGCATCCAAGGCACATTTCAGAATGAAATGTGATAATTAAAAAAAAATGGCTGACAGCTTGTCTCAGCATGAGTCTTCTCAGAAGCACAGCCTGGATAAGGGTCTCTGGGCACATATGCATTTGGTAGGGGGGTAGCCTTGGCAGGGAAGGTGTTGGCAGGGAAGGTGGCCAGTACCCAGTGGTCAAGTGCATTCCTGCTGTAAGCAGTGGAGATCTACTCTGCTGGGGGGATTATGGCAGTAGGCGTAGACCCTGGGCCTCAGCTATTCCTCCGGGAGAAGCTGCTCTGGGGTGAGGTCACGTGCGTGCATGCACAGTCAGCAGCACCCATGGCAAGGCAGGCAGGCTGAAGAGCCTGGGGGAAAATTCCTCTTGCAGATATGCAGGTGCTGGGGGCTTTGAGTCTCCGGCTTGCACGTGAAGTAGGGACACGGGGGCACGGGCAGAGTAGCGCATCTGTGCATGGTGACGTCTCCTCGGAGCTTTAGAGCATTAGAGTTCCTCATGTCTTGGAACCTCCCTGTGGCAGAAGGAAAGACGTGAGGCTGGGAAGCTTGCGTTCACACGGACCCTTCTCCCTGTCCTTCCTGCTCACGTGTTTAGATGTCTGTTTTTTGAGCTCTATTGTGAGCAGTTGAATTTAGAGGCTTCGTGTTGTTTGCCTTTGCTCTTCACCTTAGCAAGCAGAATATATTTCATGTATACACTTGTGGAAGAGTTTACCGCTTTAACTGTTAAGATGGGGTGTGGAAGAGCCAAGTCACACCCAGCTGCTTGTGACATGACATGAACTCAACTCTTCTGTCTTCCTCTTGCGGAGTCCTGAACCAAGACACAGCCCAGCAAGGCACCACCGCTAACCCTTGCTGGAGGTGTATAAGCTCAACACACGGAGAGCATGTGAAGTGTTTGCGAATGCATGGAAAGGACTGGATCTGCTTCACCGAGGGAACACTTGTTTTCCACAGCTAGTCTTAAGCAAATTCCAGGGCCATGCAACACTGTAGTTTTAATTCTGTTAAGATTCTATAGGAGTGCTATACCAATAGGAATGGGGGAATGAGAAGAAGGGGAAGGAACATTAGCTAAATTCATGTTAATAATAAATGTATTAACATGAAGGAAATATAAAAATTCAGTAGAAGAGTTTTGAGCTTTAAGAATTGATTTCTGTACAACACACACACACACATACAAGCACACATATGTTTTAAAATAAAATAAATAAGTGTCCATACATGACCCCATAAGCAAATACAACTTTTTCATCTAAACCTTTTCAAATTTTAAATCTATCTATCTATCCATCCAACTATCTATCATCTATCTATTTATTATCTATCTATCTATCTTTCTATCTATCTATCTATCTATCTATCTATCTATCTATCTATCTATCATCTACCAACTATCTGTCTATCTATCTATCTATCTATCTATCTATCTATCTATCTATCTATCTGTGTATCATCTGTCTATCTATCTATCTGTGTATCATCTGTCTATCTATCTATCTATCTATCTATCTATCTATCTATCTATCTATCTATCTATCTATCTGTGTATCATCTATATATCTATCATCTTTCTGTATGTGCATTAGCACACGAATACACATGCTCCTGTGGAGGTTCAGGAACCACTTGTGGGATTTGGTTCTTTCCTTCCACCATGTGGGTCCCCAGCATTGAACTCAGGTTGTGGGCTTGGTGGCAAGTGCCTTTATGTGCTATGCCATCTTGCTGGTTCTCTTTTGAAGTTTTTTTGAGAGTCTCATGTTTCACAGCCTGGTCTTGAACTCGTGGGTAGCTGAAGATGAGCTAGAACTCTCAAGTCTCCTGCGCCCGCCTCCCAGGTGCTGGGACACAGACACATGCCACCCAGACTAGCTCTGCCTAGAAATTAAGGGATCAGCCCTCAAAGGTGACAGTTGGCAGCTGTGTAGGTCCCTGTGCTCTGGCTGGAGTGGGCCATCATGGGCATGGTCAACCTAGGAGATCTAGTCTGTGACCTGAGAGGAGTGGCTACAAGAGGGAGTCCTGTTAGAGTTCTCAGTGTGGCTGGCAATGTAAAAGGCATGACTGGTCTAGATGCCACTCCCTGCCTGTCTTCCTGCACTAATTTGTATCACTTGCATACAACTTATTTTGTTTAGAAATGCTTCATACTCTAAATAGATGATTTTATTTAAATAGTAGAGCCATGTTAAAATTTAAAAAGCCAAAAGTATGTGTGTGCATGTGCGTGCGTGCGAGAGAGAGAGAGAGAGAGAGAGAGACAGACAGAGAGAGTCAGTCAGAGGTAGATATTGGCTGTCTTTCATCCATTGATCTTAATCATAATTTAACGATTGTAATCATAATAAGCTTATCAACTTAGCTGTGTTAGCTGACCAATGAATGCCAGAGATTTGTTTGTCTCTGCATGCTCCAGTGCTGGGGTAGAGATATCCACTACTCTGCCTAGTTTGCTTGTTTTTTTTGTTTTTTTTTTTTAATTGAGCTACACATTTTTCCCACTCCCCTTTCACCCTCCCCCTGTTGCCCATGCTCCAAATTTACTCAGGGCATTTTGTCTTTTTCTCCTTCCTAGGCGAATCCATGTATGGCTTAGGGTTTTCTTTGTTGTCTGGGTTTTCTAGGGTTGTGGACTGTATGCTGGTTATCCTTTGCTTTATGTCTAACATCCACTTATGAATGAGCACATATTATATTTGTCTTTCTGGGTCTGGGTTACCTCGCTCAGGATGTTTTTTTCTAGTTCCATCCATTTGCCTGCAAATTTCAAGATGTCTTTTTTTTTCCTCCCACTGAGTAGTACTCCATTGTGTAAATATACCACATTTTCTTTATTCATTCTTCAGGTGAGGTACATCTAGGTTGCTTCCAGGTTCTGGCTATTATGAATAATGCTACTATGAACATAACTGAGCAAATGTCCTTGTGGTATGATTGAGTATTCTTTGGGTATATGCCTAAAAGTGGTATTGCTGAGTCTTGAGGTAGATTGATTCCTAATTTTCTGAGACACTGCCATACAGTCAAAGTGGCTGCCTAAGTTTACACTCCCACCAGCAATGGAGGAGTGTTCCCCTTACTCCACAGCCTCTCCAGCATAAGCTGTCACTAACTGTTTTTGATCTTGGCCATTCTGACAGGTATAAGATGGTATCTCAAAGTTGTTTTGATTTGCATTTCTCTGATGGTTGAGAAAGTTGAGTATTTCCTTAAGTGTCTTTTGGCCATTTGAGATTTGTCTGCTGAGAGTTCTCTGTTTAGGTCTATACTCCATTTTTTTTTATTGGATTATTTGTTCATTTGATGTTGAACTTTTTGAGTTCTTTGTATATTTTGGAGATCAGACCTCTGTCCAATGTGGGGTTGGTGAAGATCTTTTCCCATTCTGTAGGCTGCCATTTTATCTTGTTGACCATGTCCTTTGCTTTATAGAAGCTTTTCAGTTTTAGGAGGTTCCATTTATTAATTTTTGCTCTCAGTGTCTGTACTGCAGTGGTTGTATTTAGGAAGTGGTGTCCTGTGCCAATACATTCAAGTGTAGTTCCCACTTTCTCTTCTATGAGGTTCAATGTGGTTGGTTTTATGTTGAGGTCTTTTATCCATTTAGACTTGAGTTTTGTGCATGATGATAGATATGAATCTATTTGCATTTGACTACGTGTCGACATCCAGTTATGCCAGCTCCATTTGTTGAAGATACTTTCTTTTTTCTGTTTTATAATTCTACCTTCTTTGCCAAGATCCAGGTGTTTGTAGGTATGTGGTTTGATATCTGGGTCTTTGATTCAATTTCATTGGTCCTCCTGTCTGTTTTTATGCCAGTACCAAGCTGTTTTCATTACTGTAGCTCTGTAGTAGAGTTTGAAATCAGAGACGGTGATGCCTCTGGAAATTCCTTTATTGTACAGGATTATTTTGGCTATCCTAGGTTTTTTCTTTTTTTCCATATGAAGTTGAGTATTGTTCTTTAGAGATCTGTGAAGAATTTTGCTGAGATTTTGATGGATATTGCATTGAACCTGTAGATAACTTTTGGTAAGATTGCCATTTTTATTATTAATTTTTACTATTAATCCTCCCTATCTAAAAGCATGAGAGATGTTTTCACTTTCTGATGTCTTCTTCGATTTCTTTTTTCAAAAATTTAAAGTTCTTGTCATACAGGTCCTTTACTTGTTTGGTTAGAGTTACCCCAAGGTATTTTATGCTGTTTGTGGCTATCATGAGGGGTGATGTTTCTCTGATTTCTTTTTCAACCCATTTATCATCTGTATATAGGAGGGCTACTGATTTTTTGAGTTAGTTTTATATCCTGCTACATTATGGAAGGTGTTTATCAGTTGTAGGAGTTCCCTGGTAGAATTTTTGCAATCATTTATATAAACTATCATATCATCAGCAAATATTGATAGTTTGACTTCTTCTTTTCCAATTTGTAACCCCTTGATCTCCTTTTGCTGTCTTACTGTTCTAGCTATAACTTCAAGTACTCTATTGGATAGATATGGAGATAGTAGACAGCCTTATTTTGTTCCTGATTTCAATGGGATTGCTGTGAATTTCTCTCCATTTAGTTTGATGTTGTCCATTGGCTTGCTGCATATTGCCTTTATTATGTATGAGATAATTGTGTGTGTTGTTTTCTTACAGTTTGTTTATATAGTGGATTACATTGATGGATTTTTATATGTTTAACCATCCCTGCATATCTGGATGAAGCCTACTTACTCATGGTGGATGATTTTTCTGATGTGTTCTTGGATTCCGTTTGCCAGTATTTTATTGAGTATTTTTGTATCAATGTTCATGAGGGACATTGGTCTGTAATTCTCTTTCTTAGTTGTGTCTTTGTATGGTTTGGGTATCAAGGTAACTGTAGCCTTGTAAAAAGTGTTTGGCAATGTTCCTTCTGTTTCTATTGTGTGGAAAATCTGATGAGACTTGGTATTAGTTCTTCTTAGAAATTCTTGTAGAATTCTGTGCTGAAACCATCTGGCCTTGGGCTTTTTGTGGTTGGAAAACTTGTGATGACTGTTTCTATTTCCTTAGCAGTTATAGGCCATTTAATTTGCTTTTATGACCTTGATTTAATTTTGGTATATAGTACTTATCCAGAAAATTGTCCATTTCCTTTAGTTTTTTCCAGTTCTGTGGAGGTTTTTGAAGTATGACCTGATAATTCTCTAGATTTCCTCAGTGTATGTTGTTATGTCCTGTTTTTGTTTCTGATTTTGTTAATTTTGATTTTCTCTCTTTGCCTTTTAGTTGGTGTGAATAAAGGCTTGTCTATTTTATTGATTTTCTAGAAGAACCAACTTTTTGTCTCATTGATTCTTTGTATTGTTTTCTTTGTTTCTGTTTTGTTATATTAGCTTTCAATTTGATTATTTCCTGTCATCTAGTCCTCCTGGGTGAGTTTGTTTCTTTTTGTTCTAGAGCTTTTGGGTATTCTATTAATTCCCAATTTGGGACTTTTCCATCTTCTTTATGTAGGCATTTAGTGCTATGAACTTTCCTCTTAGCACTGCTTTCATTGGGTCCCATAAGTTTGGGTATGTTGCATGGTCGTTTTCATTGAATTTTAGAAAATCTTTAATTTCTTTATTTCTTCCTTGACCCAGTGGTGATTCAGTTAAGCATTGTTCAGTTTCCATGAGTTTGTGGGCTTTCTGCAATTAGTGTTGTTGAATTCTAACTTTAAGCCATGATGATCTGATAAGATACAGGGGGTTATTCCAATTTTTTTGTATCTGTTGAGATTTGCTTTGTTACCTAGTGTGACACCATTGTAGAGAAGAATCTATGAGGTGCTGAGAAGAAGGTATATTCTTTTGTGTTTGGGTGAAATGTTCTATATATGTCTGTTAAGTCCTTTTGATTCATAACATCTGCTAGTTCCTTTATTTCTCTGTTAAGTTTCTGTCTGACAGAATTGTCCAGTGGTGAGAGTGGGGTGTTGAAGTTTCCCACTATTAGTGTGTGGGGATTAGTGTGTGATTTAAGCTTTAGTGATGTTGCTTTAACAAATGAGGGTGCCTTTGTATTTGGGGCATAGATGTTCAGTATTGAGACTTCATCGTCATGGACTTTTCCTGTGATGAATATGAAATGACCTTCTTCATCCCTTTTGACTAATTTTAGTTTGAAGTCTATTTTGATAGATAATAGGATAGCTATACCAGTTTGTTTCTTAGATCCATTTGATTGGAAAATCTTTTCCCAACCATTAACTCTGAGGTAATATCTGTCTTTGTAGCTGTTTCTTGTATGCATCAGAAAGATGGAGTCTGTTTTCATGTCCAGTCTTTTAGCCTGTGTCTTTTTATAGGTGAATTGAGTCTATTGATATTAAGGGATATTAATGACCAGTGATTCCTAGTTTCTGTTATTTTTATTTTGGGTGGTGGTGGTATTGTGTGTGTGTGTGTTTCTTCTTTTGTATTTGTTAGTGTGGCATTATCTATTTCCTGTTCTTTTGTGGGTGTAGTTACTTCCTTAGGTTGAAGTTTTCCTTCTATTACTTTCTGTAGGGCTGGGTTTGTGGAGAGGTATTCATTAAATCTGCTTTTGTCATGGAATATATTGTTTTCTCTGTCTATATTGATTGAAAGCTTTGCTGGATATAGTACTCTGGGCTGGCATCCATGATCTCTTTTTATTTGAATAATGCCTGACCAGTATCTTCTGGGTTTCATTGTTTCCATTGAGAAGTTGAGTGTAATTCTGATAGGTCTGCCTTTATATGTTACTTGATTTTTTTGCTTTGCAGTTTTTAATATTCTTTCTTCTGTAAGCATCATGTTTTGATTATTATGTGGTGAGGGATCTTACTTTTTTGGTGTTCTGTAAGCTTCTTGTATTTTCATAGGCATGTCCTTCTTAGGTTGGGAAAGTTTTCTTCTATGATTTTCTTGAAAATATTTTCTGTGCCTTTGACTTGGACTTCTCCTTCAATTTCTATTATCCTTAGTTTAAATTTTTCATGGTGTCCCAGATTTCTTGGATAGTGTGTGTTAATAATTTGTTGGATTTAACATTTTCTTTGATCAATGAGTTTATTTCCTCTAGCGTATTTTCAGTGTCTGAGATTATCTCTTCTATCTCTTGTATTCTGCTGCTTATGCTTGCTTCTGTGGTTTCTGATCATTTACCCAGGTTTTCCATTTCCAGTTTTCCTCTGGTTTGTGTTTTCTTTATTGCCTCTATTCAAGTTTTCAAGTCTTGAACCATTTCTTTCACCTGTTTGATTGCTTTTTCTTGGTTTTCTTTAAGGGATTTGTTGATTTCTTCCAAGTTTTTGTTTGTATTTTCCTCCACTTCTTTAAGGGAATTTTTCATTTCCTCTTTAAGGGCCTCAATTATCTTCATAAAGTTATTTTTGAGGTTTTTTTTTCCTTCTGCTTCATATGTATTGAGATGTTCAGGTCTTGTTGATGTAGAACTGCTGGTTTCTGGAGGTGCTACATGTCTCTTTATGTTGTTGGGTGTATTCTTACTCCATTGTCTACCCATCTCTCCCTCCAATTCAAACAGACCTGTGTGTCAGAGAGGCCCCTTTGCCTCCAGTTGGTTTAGCTGGGGGTTGAGGCTCTGCTAAGTGCTCTTTTAGGTGTAAGCAGGGCAGAGCCTTTGGTGATCATTTCTCCCAGAATCCACAGGCCCAACGCTCAGATGGTCACTGCTCCAGGTGCAGGCAGGGTTGAGGCCGAGGCTCTGGTGGTCAGATATCTTCTGGAGGTCACTGCTGTTGTTGCGGCCCACCATGCTATTGAGGTTCTTCCTGGAGCCCCAGCCCACTGCCCACACTGATGGGTGTACCTACTCTTTATGTGGATTCTGTGGTTCCAAATTCAGGTACTCAACTCGCACAATAAGCATGCTACCCACTGTAACATCTCCTCAACTCCCAAGATGAGTATTTTGCAAGACGTTTTTCAAATTTCTTTCTTTCTTTTTTCTGTCTGGAGCCTCCAATGTTGTGCTTTTCTGGCATCATAGTCTATGATGCCATCCTATCCTTGCAAGCACACATACACCAGGACCGTGAATAAGACACTAACACTTTGTACAGTTCATTTCTGTACAGATCCACCTGTGTAAAGGATGTGGTAATATTGCTTTTTTCAGAGGAGGAATTTCAAGAACCAAATGAGACAGCAATGAGAGCCTAATATGTGAGCAGAATCCTGACATATTTAGTTGTATTAGTCAATATTGATTATGATAACAAAATACCCAAGGCAGGCAGGCTTTATAAAATAAAGAGGTTTATTTAGCTCTCAGGCTTGACCATCGAGGGGCAATTCTTGGCTGGGATAAGAACTTGTAGGGGAGGCAGGTAGTCTCAAGTGGGAGGAAGAGATTATGTCTGAAAAGAGAAATCGTGAGAGAGACTGAGGTCATTACAACTTGCTCTCAGGAGAGAGAATTCACAGCATTCTGCCCCGAGAACATGGTGTCCAGTGATCTCAACAACACCTTCTCCCTTAAAAGCGATTTGTTTGTGTTTATTTGTGTGTGTATATCTGTGTGTGCACACACGTGTACCATGCTCACACAGATTCTGGAAGAGGGCATTGAACCTCTCAGAACTGCCTGATGTGGGTGCTGGAACCGGAACCTCTCAACCACCTCTCGGCCCTTCAACTCCTAGTTCTTAAAGGGCCAGACTCTCTCCTGATACACCATGTTGGGAACCAAGTATTCAACACAGGAACCTTTGAGAGAAATTCAGCTTACACCTCAGCCAAGCACTCATCTTCGTGACAGCTCACCCAGTTATGTACTTTCCTGAGCTCCTTTGTGCATACAAGGACACTGAGGCACAGATGAGCACAGCATGCTGTGCAAGTACACACACTTTATTCAGCAGTGCGAGTGCTTACACGTTTACACATAATAAAGTGTTAGAGAACGCTTTTGCAATTATTCTTGTTGCTATAAAATAGTTTGCCCAAAGGCTCACTACTCAAATTAAAATTGGAGGCAATCCTGTTTTTGGATGAAGAAACTCAGCTCTCTTCCTCCACCCCGAGGAGGACCCTGAGGCAGAGACCCAGAAAACAAACAGCGCAGAAGTCAGCCCTCTCCTAGGCAGGTGGGGAAGGCGGAGGTGGTGCTGGTGGATCCCATACAGCACAACCTCATGTGTCTCATCAGCTACTCGGGAAGGAGCTCCAATAAACAGTACATCTTCCAACTGACAGACAAGATCAGGCCAGGAGAGCTTGTTTCGTTGGACCCATTCTTATGAGATACAATCATGGTTCATCATTGGTACAGCCAATGTTTTCACATTGAAGTTGACACTTACATACCAATTTAAAGAGTTTGAAAACGCTGATTTATTTGTTGACTCTTTCAGCAAATATTGTTAGATACAAAGGATGAGTCAGACACCGAGCCAGGAGGGACTGAAGAACCAGAGAAGAAACCGGGTCACCCATCCTGAGGTCCCACTCTTTTTTGGCCATGTCACTGGATGCCGACAGGCACCCTTGTGTGCTATAGTGCCACTGTGTGCAGTGTGGATGATCCTCTCTCTGGGTACACTGCTTCCTGTGTACATTGAGTTCTTTTTCCAGTCAGGAGAGAAGGCTGAGGCCTTCCCTAGCAGAGTGTTTCAGCTTGTAGGGTCATGAGGCTGAGCTCGGCAGGTCAGCTGCCACCTGACCCAGGCCCCAGCATGCAACAGGCCTTCGGTTCCCTGTGCTCTCACTTTCCCCGAAGGGTAGGGAAGCTGCAATAAACACTACAGGTGACTTGCCACCTACACATTGTTACACATCGAAGACTCAAATATATGGAGGCCATTGCTTCTCTTTTCTAAGTTATCAAATAGAATTTATGAACCTTCTGATTCATGGGATTGGAATGAAGCCTATAAAATCGAGGCAATAAAACTCCATTCCATAGCTTTGCTCAACTTCTTTCAGGCAAATTTTTGTAACCTAATAGTATCTTGCGGTTGTAAAACTTATATCCACTGTGGGCATTTGCTACCGTGGCTGGTGCTGCTTCACGCTTCTGCCTGCTGTGCGTGTTGCTGACCAGAGGTTCTATTTTTTGCGTGTAAATACGGTGCCGGGATGCACGTGTGTGGTCAGTGAAAAGACCAGTTGGCGAGTGATGAAATTCAATTTGTCAGCTACTTCATACTAACGTTCCCTGAGGTTCTGCTGTGTGAGTAGCCACAAGCCTTGTGTAATGACATCAGGGTTCGAGTTTCTCAGGCGGTAACGGGACGAGACAGCTCTGTGGGCTGTGGCATGGAGTGTGGAAGTCTAGCTAACAGCCATGTTTGTGCTGTGGCCGCATCTCTAAACAGGAGCAACCAATCCACATGCGAGAATACTGGTTTGGGACTGAGGGATGAAGAGGCCCATAGACTGGATGATGGCCGTCCAAAGGTAGCTCGTTCATGGTGCTTAGAAATTCCAAGAGGAGAGGAACACATCATACCACAGGTGACCTGGAGAAGGATGGTCAGGTGGGACATTGGGGGGAGGCGCTACAGGCCAAGCCTTTCTTTCCTGTGACTTCGTGGGGAACACATCAGGCTTGGGATTGGCCAGTTTCGGCAACCAGAGCAGGCCCTGTGCTGGTGTCCCTAGCTGTTTGGTACCCAGTCCTGGGGTGATGAGGGCAAGCAGATAGATGCTGACAAAGAGGGCAGTCAGTGCCCAGAGGAAAGCTGTGATCTTAGCTCTCAGAAGGGAATGGAGAGGATCAGGAGTGCAAGGACACGCACGGCTGTGTAGGCAGGTCCTGTCGCAAACAAAACTAAACAGTGCCCAGAACAAAGAGAAATAGCAGCAAATGGTCTTAAAGAGACGTAACAGAAAACAGAGGTTGTTGGTGATGTGTGTCCCCACAACAGCTGCTTCTATCTGGGAAGTGGCCAACTGCAGGCCAACGGCAAGGCCGGTAATGTGCAAGCATCAAAACACATAAAATAAAAAATATACAGTTTATATAGATGTGTGGGGCCAGGGCAGCTGGGAGTAAGAGCCTTGGGTCAGAGACATGGCTCCCCTGGGTGCGTGAGGCTGAGGGAAGAAACTGACCAGACTTGAGTGTATTAAGCATCTGTCTTGAGATGTGACCTCAGTGACCAGGGAGGACTGAAGCACCTGGAAGCTGGCAGAGGCCTCACTGTGGAGCTTGCCTGGTTAGGAAGCACAGACTTCGTTTCATGAAGTGGTGGGGGAAGGAGGAGGGTAACAGTGAGTTTTGTTTACTTCTGTTTGGTGGAAAGTCTATGCCCTAAATCTGTGCTACTTAAAGATTAATGGGGTTTTACATTTCATCTTCGTAAGATAAACAGGTGGACAAGCTTAGGAGTTTCAGTGGTTGTGTAAAGCATGTTTACTCTCGCATTCTGAGGGATTATAGACCTTGGCGCTCTCTTTGCCACCCCAGCAGCTAGTACATAGGGAAGAAGCAGTTTCCCTAAAGCAGACCCCAGCATCACATGGAGTGAGTCACTTGGCTCCACCCAGGAGATGCCCCAGGGTTTTGCATGAACTCTGGAGCCAGATGCTGGCTGCAAACCCTCACCTGGACACTGCGCAACCAGAGATAAGCTGTTAAGTTTCTGTTTCCTCAGATAGAAAATGCAATTAGGGCTCGGGAGAGGGCTCAGGCAGTGAAGTGTCATGCATGCACACAGACTGGGGTATGGATCTCTAGTACACGCAGGGGCAAAAAAACAAAACAAACAAGCAAAAAAACCCACAACTCTGTGTGGTGCACACCTGTGGGTATGCTATACACCTGTGAGTGTGGCACACACCTGTGAGTGTGATTGTGGTGTACACCTGTGAGTGTGATTGTGGTGCACACCTGTAGGTGTGGTTCACACCTGTGAGTGTGATTGTGGTACACACCTGTGGGTATGATGCACCCTATAACCCTCTCACTGGTAGGTGGAGTCAGGGATTCTTGGAGCCCTCTGACCAGCTAGTATTGTTGAATTGATGAGCTCTGGATTCTGTAAGAGGCCCTTTCTTAAAAACTAAGGTAGGCAGTAATGAGAGAAGATGGCTGACACTGACCTCTGACTGCCACATGTACACACACGTACCTGCACACAAACCTATACTCACACAAATAGATTTAACAGGAATGTCTGTCATAGTCGTGCTTTCTGCAGCAGTAGCTTTGCATGTGCATGGGCTTTGCGTGGCATTACTGTGATGGTATGCACGCGGAGTCTAAAGTGACATCATAGCAGAATCAAGGGCAGTGGGACAATGCTTAAGGAAAGCGCTGGCATTGCCTTAGTGTGGAGGAGCAAAGCCCCTTCTGCAGTGGAAGGTTAATACAATGGTAGGCTAACACCTCTGACCCTCTGTGTGGGTGTTCGATCCTGTCCATCAACCATGTATCAGTGACAGATACAGCCTGTTTCCCCCTGCTCATCTGCATGAGTAAGATGCAGACATTTGGGAAGCAGAAAAGAGAGTGATGATGTGGGATATCCTTCGGTATGTCGGGATTGTCTTGAATGATTGCATCTGATAGATTCTGACAATTTTTTCTCTGTCTTGTATTAGTTTGTTTTATGTGTATATGTTTGTGTGTTCGTGTGCAGAGGCCAGAAGACAAACCTGGGTATTCCTCCACCTTGTGTCTTATATATTTTTTAAACAGTGTCTTCTTGTTAACCTGGAGCTATTCATTTTGTCTTGGCTGACTGGCCAGTAAGGCCTGGGAATCCCTCTATGCCTGCCCTCAGTACTGGTATTGTTATTATTATTTTAGGTATGTAACCATTTGCCTGTGTTTTTTAATAATGTGGGTTCTGGGGATCAAGCTCACATCCTCATGTCTGCAGAGCAGCACCCACCCCTGTTCGGCCTGCCTCATGAAGCTGGGACCTTCAGATTGGAAGCTGTCCCTGCCACTGCCACCCTGCACCCCCAGAGACTTCATAGTATTCAGTCATCACGGGAGGAGCTTGTGTTTCAGTTGGGCTGATCCCTTGGTTGTAAGACAAGGTAGACTCAGCACAGCGGGGAGGAAGAATGGAGACAGTGGGTGCTGCCTGGAATCCTCACTGCTACATCCCTCCATAGGCAGAGCCATCAACTGGCCAAATGCCTAGCGAATATAGTTCTGCCCCGATGTCTTGAGTACACTGATATGTACCTCTTAATTATGTTTTCTTATATATGTGCACATACATACGTACACACATGTATATACATATTTATACCCATGCATACATGTATATGTACACACATACTTGCATATACACCCATGTGCATACATGCACACACACATACATAATACATATACACAGATTCACAGCATACATATGTGCCTGTATGCACTGTAAAACACCACCATAATCTAAAAAATAGAGCCCAAAACTTAAAAAAAATAATTTGAGGTTGGTGGATGGTATTTTATTCCTTAATCTTTTAGTAACTGTGAAGAAAGGAAATGCTTTTAATTACTAGTTATGTAGAAAATATACCCAATGCGGGTGGGAAAAAAGGCTTGCTTGGCCAGCCTTGTAAGCGTAAGGTCATTGATTGATTCCCTTGACCGTAAAAAGCCTGGCACAGTGTCATGTGTTTGTAATTCCCATGATGGTGAGAAGATGGGGGGGGGCACAAGGCTTCTCCAAACTTGCTGGCCAGCCAGCCTTGCCCACTCAGAAGAGACCCTAACTCAAGCAAAATGGAGATGGCTTTTGAGAACCAATGCTCCAGATTGACCTCTGAGGTCTACACACCTGGATTCACATGTATGCACACCCATGAACACACCATCAGTATCTAGTGTGTCGTGTATATGCAGAGCCCTGGTATGTTCTGCACACAGTGCCATGCGCTGGTGAAGCCTTCAGGTCCAAGACTGGCTTTCATTCCAGTTACTCTCACAGCAGGAAGATATTTGATCTCCCTGAGCTTCGGGGTTATCTGGTTGGAGCACAGGGATCCATAAAGATTGTGTCCTGTGGTTTATGCTTTCTTCGGGGGCGGGGGAGAGGCGCTCGTTTGGGGCTTCATATGGTTTTATTATTTTACATGGTAATGGTGTAGAGCTTGCACTAAATATTAGAGCTTACACAATTAGGCCTGGATGTTGTCCATGCTGCTTAAAATACATCCTCTTTGGTGTTCCATTGCAGAATTATTTAAAAAACGAATGTACCCACAGAAGAAATAGAAACTAAGTAGGAATGGCAGAACCATGATGGGGAGCCCATGGCGATGCACTGTAACTACAGTTAAGGCTCCATCAGCATCAGGGACTCTGCCGTCCATGTCACTCAGCACTCTCCACCAAGGGACTCTACACTCCTCCAGACAGCAAGTGGGTTTGTAACCGCAGCTGCGTCTGTCCCTACCTGGCCTTGAGACCTTGCAAAGAGCGATGCCACAGTGAGGACGAAATCTCACTCAAGTGTTTTGCCGGGATCTCGGGAGGGGTCTCCACTCTCGCCTCTTTGATCTTGTCAACCATCTTCCCTCCTTTCATAACATTTCTTTGTTTTGTCCAATGTTAATTGGAGCCCTAGAGGCTGACAACCTTACCTAAGAGATCTGGGCCCTCCTGAAACAAGGGAAGCATAGGTAAGGTGATGGCTGTGTTTATGGCGATCGAATCAGAGGAACACACCATACAAGGTTAACCGCGAATGCGCTTTCACCTTTACTGGGTGGTTCCCAGCAGGTGGACTGCAGATGCCCAGTGTATCACGCTGTCTAAAAGTAGTCTGTAAGGATCTGAACTGTAGATCAAGCAAACCACCTGGAAATAGCCTCACGTGGTGTTAGAAGCATCAGGCTAAGTCGGCAGTTCCCAGAGGTCACGTGGGGAATATGCGGACCTGTCAGGGTGTAATTTGTTGCCAATATTAGCGAGACGTCAAGGTTTATAAGCGTGGTGTCCCTTTTATAAACGAAAGCAGAATGCGCCGCCCTCCCACAGGCTGTCCTGTCGGCTTGCATTCTAAGCTGCTTTTGTGAAGAATGGAATGGAACTGAGGACTACCAGCTGCTGAACTAGTGGTACACAAAGCTCCCCGTGCCGGGGTGCCCATGGCGTGTTAAGGCTTGGTGCCCATGGGACTGTGGGGACCATGGTGGCAGTGTTTCATAGCTATGGGGCTCCCCAGTCATAGTTCCATCATCCCTGTTTAATTTTCATTTTGGTACAATTGACATAATATATATATATTTAATAGAAATTTACACAAAAGCTAACAGAAAAATTCTAAAAAACCCTTCCAAATTGCATTCATAAAGATTTCCCAATTGTGAACATTTTACCACATTTATCCCACCTCCTTTCATAAGTCATATCTAAAATATGTACCATATACAATATGTGATTGCATAGCATTAAATATATGATATATGCACATATAATTACTTCTTTTCGCATTTATTTTTTAGAGTTATGCCCATGCACCTGTGTTTGGAGGGCAGAGGGCAATTTGTGGGCCTTGACTCTCTCTTTCTACCATGTGAGTTTCAAGAATCAAGCTCAGGTCTCTGGGCTTAGCAGCCAGCACCTTTATCTGGTGAGCCATCCTGATGGCTAAGGTGTTTCTATTCTGGTGAGGCCTGTGTGCTTGAGTCTGGTCACGAGGAAAGTAAATAAGTCCAGATTGTGGGCCTGTCTTTTAGTCCCATGTTTTCTCTCCTTTAGCCTGGAACAATTCTTTAGCCCATCTTTCATGACAGTTGTAAATGGTTTAAATCTTTTCCTCTTTAGGACATATTACCTTTTAATTTTCTAGCTACATGGCAAAAAGAATGAGGTGAAATTAATAGGAACGATGTTTAATCCATTACATTTAAATGTGCTCATTTTAACCCACAACTGGTCAAACTGCAGTGAGAAAGTAACTGGGAGGCTCCTAAGTGATCTCTGCAACACAACCCCTAGACCCAGGGCTCGGGCTACATGGAAGTACAGGAGGCAAAAAGATTGTAAGATCCACAGGATCAGGATACCGGCTGCTAGATTTGTGTTTTATGTCAGGGGAGCTGCACCATTAATTCCCAACAATATGGTTGCCTTACCAAGTCCTGTGGATGCAATAACAGAACCAAGTGCTATGCCAATGGGAACGGGAACCTCTCACAGGGCCACACCCTAGAGGAAGAGCTAAGGGCTCAATGGCTGCTAAGAAAGGGAGACTCTGTCTTCTCCATATCCAACCTCGGTGGTCAGCCCTACACACATGTACATATGGTCAGCAGTAAACGGACTCAGCAAGCTCCCTCGATGTGTGTGTGTGTGCATGTGTGTGCATGCACACGCACACACACACACACAGTTATACACATAACAGTAACCATCAAAGAAGAGGTCATGCATTTGAGAGGAGTGGAGCAGGTACAAAAAGAGTTGAAGGGAGAAAGCAGGAGGAGGGCAAGTGATCTAAATAAAGTGCTCATGTGTCAAATTCTCAACAAACACAAACTTCAAATTAAAACATGATAATTCCAAAACATAATTAGTACACGAGGGACCTCCATAAAGCTGTTAGCAGCTTTCTCAGTAGAAAATGTGCAATCGGAGACAGCAGAATGATACGTTTAAAATGAAGGAATAAAAACAAAGGAGCACTCTCTAAGCAAAATGCCCGCTCCCCTAAGCAAAGCTGTCCTTCCAACATACAGGTGAGATAAAGATTCTCCCGGTTACACAAAAGCGGAGGAGTGTGCTCAGGAGACCTGCCCAGTAGGAAAGGCAGTCCGGACGGCTGGCATGGAAGCAACAGCCTGCTAATTAGGAGCAAGGAAAGCATTAGATGTATAAACCTTCCTGGTGAGGAAGTACATGGGTGGATTTTAGTGTTAGCCCTGTAAGAGTAGCACATAAACTACTTTGAATTCATCAAAAGTTTAAAATAACTAAAGATTAATATTTTTTTAAAGTATCAGGATTCCAGGGCATATGAAGTGTGGCACCAGTATCCCGAAACTGAGAGGAAGAGGAGAAGAGTAGTCACAGAACTTTCCTATGTAAGGATGGTTAAGCTTTAATCAACTTATAATAGACTAATGCAACTATGTGGAACTTTAGGTAATCTTCTTGGTAGCCAGAAGGAAAGAAGCCCTCGAGGGTACAAGGAAGATGAAAGGGGAACAATCACATCATAGTACTGTAAAAATAACCAAATCGAAAAGGGCAACAGGAGAGGATGAAACAGGAGACCCGCACATCAGAAATCAGTGGCCAAAGGGTGAGAGTCGGTTCTTATCATTAGTGGTTATTTCATCGAAAGGCACAGAGTTACTGGCTGTTTAAGGAGGCAGTAGTATGCCTCCTACCAAGAATGGAGAAGACTATTCCTTGCAAGGGGTAACCAAAGGGGCAGAGATAACTATCTTATATCAGACAGAGTTTAAGTTAAAAACTATCATAAGACACGAAGAGGAAGATCAACAGTGGCGAGGAGCTAAGTCAATGAGATGGTTATAAAGACGCATGCATTCCATATGAAAGTATCAACGTGTATAAAAGAAATACAAATCAGAGGGAGAAATAGACATCAGTGTAGAATGAGGAGGCTCTGGGAAATGAGTAACCATCAGTGGAGCTAACCATGTGGGAACCAGCAGAAATGAACGATGTGATAGGCCAGGCCGACCTAAGAAACACACAGACCTGTGCTCACATGTGCACGGACCTCATAGACACACGCATACACATGACTATACATAATTACCTTTTTAAAAAGTGAACTAAAAACCCACACAATTTTCTCAGCAGACACAGAAAAGAGATTTGATAAAGCTGAACATTTACTTATGATTAAAAATGTCAGTAAAATAGGTATAGGAGCTGGAGAGCTGACTCAGCTGTTATGGGCACTGGATGCTCTCAGCACCAGCACGGTGACACAACCATCTGTAACTCTGGCACCCGAGGGTCTGACACCCTCACTGTGGGGTTCTTCAGCCATGGTCTCACCATTCCTCTTTAGTTTTCATTTGGGTCCATTTGGTATTTATTTTTTTTTAACACGAATTTTTACCAAAGCTAACAGAACAGTGCCAAAAACCCTTCCAAATTCTCTCCAGACAGATTTCCCATCTGTGAACATTTTGCATTTATCTGACCTCCTTTCCTATATCATATCTAAGATATATACCATATACATGATATGTGATATAAAATATGTAATATACACAAATATAGTAATGTAGGATGTTTTAATTTATTATGTGTGCACATGTCTAGTCTATTATCTAAATGCACAGTACGATCCATTTCTCGATCCATTTAAATGTCATGGCTTCGCACAGAAATGTCCAATTCCAAGTTTTGTAGCCTTCTGCTGTTTCATATTTTCAGGCCTTCCCCGGTTGTGGCAACCTCCCTATTTCCTGTTACTTTAATACATTTACTTGCAGTCACTTTCTGGTCTTCCTACATGTCGCCTGTCTTTGGATCATGGCTGTTGCTATCTTTTAACCTCCCTGATCCCTCCCCTGCATCTCTATCTTCACAGGGGCCTGCCTTTCTTGTCTACAAAATAGTTGACAGAGGTCCACAGTGGGCGGGTTCTTATATCCTGACGGCATTTGTTTTGTATGGCACAGTGGACAAACAATGGCAGTCATTGCCCTTGGCCATGAGAAGCCATCGGGGAGTATCAAGTAGGGGAGGTACATAAGGAGTTTCTTATTTCAGGATTTTAGTAGACTCCATGTGGAGGAGACAGGGAAGAGAAAGGTCAGGACTGAGAACATGAGGGGAAGGAAGACCTGTTTTGGAACCCAAAGCACAAAGACAAACCTGCTAGCTAAGGCAGCATGCACCACAGTCAGCCAGTTGGCGTGGGGGAGGCACATGGCAGGCTCTGGAAGGTCAACTTGCTGAAGCCCTCTCCCAGCGGTTGTGACCTGCTGCTAATGGAGAGCATGCTGTGACATGTCCTCTCAACTTAGTTTTCATTTAGCTCAGTGTTTCCCCTGAGCCCATGTAGACACTGGAAGGCTGGGCTGGGGTGTTTCCCCTGAGCCCATGTAGACACTGGAAGGCTGGGCTGGGGGTGTTTCCCCTGAGCCCGTGTAGACACTGGAAGGCTGGGCTGGGGGTGTTTCCCCTGAGCCCGTGTAGACACTGGAAGGCTGGGCTGGGGCGTTTCCCCTGAGGCCATGTAGAGGAAGGCTGGGCTGGGGGTGTTTCCCCTGAGCCTGTGTCGACACTGGAAGGCTGGGCTGGGGTGTTTCCCCTGAGCCCGTGTAGACACTGGAAGGCTGGGCTGGGTGGTGGTTTTGTTGTTGTTTGCATCTTTTGGCTTAGATTTGAATTACTCTTGAGATCTAAAGCAATTCAGCAACTCATTTCCAAATTCTTACAAATATTGAAGAAAAGGCAGTTTGGCACCTCTTGAATGCATCCTCTGTGGCAAGCAAGAATATATATGTCAGTGAATTATCTATAAAATTTTCTAAGACATAAAATCCACCTTCCCTCCGTTCCTTCTCCCAGTCTCTCTTTGGGGACTTCTCAGGGAAGATTTCTGACACCCTACCCTGTTGTCATGGCTCTTCCCCCAAGCAGGCTCATGGAGCTTTAAGAGAGGATTGACACTCCATCACAGGTGACTGTGAGACCCAGGCGTCTCCTACTCCCTAACACAAGTGACACCGACTTTGCCCTGTTGATGTGGTCATACTAGCTGGACACAGCAGCGGATTTCACTGAGCTGGACCTCACCCTGGGCCTTCTGTAGGCAAACATAGAGGCTGTGCAGTCACTGCACATAGAAGAGAACCAAGCATCTGTCCCCCATGTTTATAAACATTCTATGGGGCTTTCGAAGGAATGAACTCATCCGTACTGCCTTTGATCTCAAGAATGCAGAACAGAATGATGTGGTATAGTTTGTGCGAGGAAGAGCCAGCCAATGGTGGCCTGCTCCTGACCCTCTCCTTTTTGTGTTCAGAAGGCCTTCCTCCAGTCTCCCAGCTCTTAGCATATCATGTGGCTGCAGGCGACCTTGTGACAGTCAACATTCCCAGGTGTCCTGGCTACCAGCTGTGGCCAGATTCTTTCAAAGGAGTATGGGCAGAGGGGAAGTCTGCAACTCTTTTTAGATTTGCTTGTTGTATGTGTGTTCACTTCCTGCCTTCCCACAGACTCCAAATGCTTCTGAGATAACTGTGGTTAGTTATCTGACCAGGGCCTCTCCCTCGTAGAAATTACGAGCCCTTGTAGCTCAGGAGGCAGAGTTTGCCGGTGTCCTAACAGTTCTAGAACACGATACGATTCAGCAGTGAGGACAACTTAGAGCTTAGGCTTCCCCAGCATTGCTTTTCAAAGACTGAGAGACAGAGATAACCTCATCATAAGTTTCACTCACTGTAGCTTTCCTGGCACTTTACTTCAGGGGGTCAGTGATGTCCATTCAGTTAGGGCTGTCCAAACACACAGGCCGACAAGATGGCGCCATCGTGAAGAACACTCACTGATGAAAAGAGTTCAGCATCTGGACCCACAGTTTAAAGTTCTCCATTAGAAATCATCTCCTGATTGCTGGAATGCATTCTGTCCTGGAATGACCTCTCTGGGATCCCGAGACTACAAGGATTGTCTTCCACTTTCAGTCACTTGAAGGTTAACAAATGAACCTGCCACTTTCTCACAGAGGAGGGCAGGAGGCACGGGGCCTCCTGGTCAGAACTGAAGGACTTCATGACGATAACACAGCTACCAGCAGGAGCTTTGTGTTCTCGCCAGCTTCCCAGACCCACACAGGAGATGTGAAGGCAGGCAAAGTGACGCTGTGTGCACCATGGGCTTTGCATCGCAGATGAGGAAACCCCTGTCCTCCTAAGGGCGACTTCTCTAAACCTGCTAGACCTCTGCCCTGCAGGGAGACGTTATCTTCTAATGCTATTATCCTGGGTCAGGAAGCAAATGTGTTTTCTGTCATGAAAGGAAACACTATTGCTCTCTTCCAAGGCTGCCTTATCTTTTATTTTCTAAGAAAAACAGACTTATTTACCACACCGGAGGGGCAGCAGGCTGGGCATAGCAAGAGCACCACCTGTCACCCCAAGGCTGTGCGATTAACAAACATCCTTGCAAAGGATGACGGAAGACATGAAGAAATGTTACAGAGACCTGACAATCAACACAATAGAGGAAGGCTGGAAAGCCTGGTGACTTATGGGCGTATGTGAGAAAGCATGTCTCAGGGTACAATCTCTGAGGCTTGCTTCTCGGGCCAGCTCCCTTGTCGACAAAGGTAAGTGCAAGAGGCTGCTCCCAGAATCTCACCAGTGTGAAGGGTCTGGATAAACACTGAGTAGAGATCCTGGGTGGGAGTAAAGTAGGAAGTCTCCCCTGCAGACTAGCTGTCAGATCCCTCTGACCATGGTACCACTTACTACTTTTTTTCCAGGCCAGTTACTTCATTTTGTCTTCCTTGGAGAGTTGGCTAGGAAGATGGAGATGAAATTGGTTGAATGAATGGAGCAGAGGGACGCCATCTTGCTAAGTGCAATATGCTCGCATCCCGAGGTCAAATGTTGCACTTTCTCTCATGTGTCGAGTCTAGATTTAAATTTATATATGTGTGTGAACGGAGACTGCACGTTCATTTCCCGGCTGCCCAGACCCAAATAATCACACAGAGACTGTATTAATTACAACACTGTTTGGCCAACGGCTTAGAGGTCTTTCTAGCTAGCTCTTATATCTTACATTAACCCATTTGTATTAATCTGCGTATTGTCACGAGACTGTGGCTTACTGGTGGGTTCCAGCATCCTTCTTCTTTGGCAGCTGCATGGCATCTCCCTGACTCCGCCTTCTTTCCTTCTCTATCTCTGTTTGGAATTCTTGCCTTGCTATATTCTGCCCTGCCATAGGTCAAAGCAGCTTCTTTATTAATCAATGGTAATAAAACACAGTCATAGCATACAGAGGGAAATCCCACATCATATGTGTGGGTATATACATATCCGTCTGTCTGTCTGTCTATCTATCTATCTATCTATCTATCTGGAAAGAGAAACAGACAGACATGAAAGTACTGGGGGCTATAGGGAACCCCATGGGACTATGGGAGGAAGGGAGGCAGAAGCAGGCAGTGAAGAGTAAACATGAGCAAAGTATATAATCTACACGTAAGTGTCATCACACAGTCAAGAGAGACGGAAGTTTTCCAGTCCCCCTCTTAAGATGTTCAGTAGACATCTATGGTATTACCACCACATGTGTAGATTTTCAGCTCACCAACTTCATTTAGCAATTTCCCCATAGGTTTACTATGCTACGAGGCCAAAATCATTATGGTGTTTTGAGTTTAAAAAAACTATTAGTTAGTGTTAGCTCGCGCACCATTCCTGCTGCAAATAGATGTGTTAGTCAAGGAGAGAGCATGCGGTTCAGTGGGCTATTGCTGCCACTTGCTAGCCTAAGACTACAATTTCCTGCCCTTCTGTAGCCAGACTGGGCCAAGGGAGCTGCTCTGAATGGTGAAATGGAGACAGAAGTGTGTGCTCCACTTCCAAGTTCCAGCAGCTTTCTCAACTCTCTCAACAGAACAGCTGCAACCAGGTAGAGGGTGCTTCTCCATCCTGAAATCTGGAGCGGAGACAGGGCACACCAGTGAGATGCAGCCACATCCAACAGAAGAGACATACATTCTAACATATGTGTAGATATGAACATGTATGTGCATACACATATGGATGCGTGTATGTGCATGACATGAACAAGGTAACCTGTGACTGCCGTGCTCCACTAACATTTCGTGTCCACAGCATAACTTCGTGAAACCTTCGTGTCGGCACAGACCTCTCTGAACACCAGTGTCAGTGGCTCAGATCACAGTTTAATGCTCTTGCTTGGGTGTTGAGCACTGAGATCCACTCCTTCTTGACAACCCCGCCCCTTTCAGGCTCCAGTTGTGGGCAGCTGTGGCCTTGAACTCACCCAAGGAGCTTCTGCTCCTGCTGCCTTCGACCCGATCCACAGACGGGTCCTTGTGAAGGTCTGGGATGCGTTTCTTATGTTCTTATACTTTACATCATCATCTGTTTGTTCCCGCTCCCCAGTTCCACGGGAGACTTATTTGCATAGTCTACTTGTTATCATTTGGGAAGGTCTCGGGTGGGTTTGTAACACTCTTAATAATTAGAGGAGGATGCTAGTTGCTCTAAAATAGATTCAATTTCATTTTCCAAATAGTGATGTTCTTTTGAACTTAAACTGAATACTATGTTGTGATGTGGCCTTATGAAGTGGCTATTTGAGCCTCCGTCCTCCTGGAGTGTGGGGGAAGGCATAGATCTGGGGTTTTACCCTTTGCTCTTAGACGTCACGTGGCGTTTTTAAATCATCTAAAATGGCGTGCTCATTTCTCTCTTGTCTGAAGATGGAGGCTAACCTGAGCCGAGTGCTGAGGCTTGCGAGACCTGGGGACGGAGTTGAAGCTTGCGAGGAATTTGAGCAGTGCAGATGATCTTAGTCAGGGTATGGCCATGTATTCGATCCAGCTCTTCAGAAAAAACAAGCAAGAAAACAAACTAGACCCACAAAAAACGAAGCTTCTCCATAAATTTCCAAGCCTCTTGTCTACCACAATTGACCGATTGCCATTCTAACTCCCGGCCTTGAAGGGGCCTAAAATCATTTCTCCGACATTCTCATTGACTAATTGGACTTTGATTGGTGTCAGCTGCTGCCAACTGTGATAAAACTGTTTGCGGTAAGCCTTGACATTCTGGAGGTGACAGCAGGTCACTCTCCGCATAAACAGAAACGTTTATAATGAGAGTGTAGGGCACATGCAATGTGTAATCTGCCAACCAACAGACCTGAGTGAGCAGCTGTGTGTCAGGCCCTGTGAGAGCAGGGCAAAAACTGTCCCCCTTTCCCAAGCTGTCACTGGAGGGAACAAATCAACTTTGAGAAGGTAGTAAGAGGAACGAGAGGGAAATGTTGCCCAGCTTTGAAATGGAGGCGTGTAGTGAAAAGAGCTGTGTGTGGGTAGAAAGTAGACAAAGTCCACAGTAGTTACTAGCATGCTTAGTGAGACACTCTGTGCAATGGAGGGGTCTGGGGGAGTGTGAGTGTGAGGCGTGTTTTGGTGAGGTATTCGGCAAGGCAGGGTTGCCTCTCTCTCTCTCTCTCTGTGTGTGTGTGTGTGTGTGAGAGAGAGAGAGAGACAGACAAACAGACAGACACACACACACACACACACAACACTCATAGAGTATGTGTCAATGAGTCATTCTGTAAGACGGGTTTTTGGGGTCATTATGATATGTGTGTTGGTGGGGTATTCTATTGTTCCAGGAGTGTGTGTGTGTGCATTCCTTATTCAGGAACACCTCCAGGAAGGCGGCTAGGATCGGATTTCCCAGGAAGCGATCCAGGTGTCTCAGACATGGAACTCCCTACGCGCACAGTGGTCTTGTCTGCACTCATCAGGCTGTCTGACTATCTAGGTAAAGAAGACGACCCTTCCTAGGGACTCCCTAAGGCATTGTAATTGGCTCAGTTGTTAAGTTTTGTTGCATGGGCGCTTAGTAGGCCAAGCACTTATGTGCCAGATGGAGGAGAAAGGCGAGAGCTGCATTCATACCCTTGTTGCCACCAAAGGACCAGAGTCATCGCACAAAGAAGAAGCGTCATAAAGGGACAGCCCTAGGGCTGCAGCTTCCTGATTTCTCAAGGACAGCTGGATGTCTCGTCTTACGAAAAGGAGCTACAGTAATTTTAAATCTTCTCTGTTTGTTCCGAGTCTGAAATATTTGACCAGGGACTTATATTCTCAGCTGTAGAATCTGCCTGAACTGTTGATACCAAGCAAAGAACTGTCGCTGTGTAAAGTGACAGAAGAAACCTCACCGGAGATGTCAGAAGAAGCAGTGACTCAAAGGTCCAGGGCAAATCTCCCTTCCAGGTGACAGGGTGGGGAGAAAAGGCTTTCAGACCGTCTCTTACCTGTCGTTTGTATAAGAGGAGGGCGTGTACCTACGGTGCAAGTATGGGCAGTCCTGGAAAGGATCCGAGAGTCAAAAACACTTCTTGGATGTGATAAATCTTAATTCCGAATGAATTCCACACTGGAGGAAGAAGACAGCAAACGGAACATGAGGGAGGACATGGATGAGAAATAAGCCTGGAGACTCAGAGGGATCAGGGAGGCCTGGGTGCAGCTTTGAGTTCTGAGGCTCCTTGACTGAGACTCTCAGAAGAAGACATAGTGACAACTGTCAGAGAAGTAGTAGTGTGTGCCAGGGAGAATCTTAGATTTGAACTTTTTTTAAATGAAGAAATACATGTAAGGCAGAGTTGCTAAATTTTAGAGATTTCTCAGCCCTATACATCATGCAGCTCAATGGAAACAAATGGATTCATTAGGAAGGAAAGCGATGCGGTTGGCATCAGAGCTCTCGCTTTAAAATAGTGGGAAAGGGCCAGCAGCATGGCTCAGGGGCTAAGGGCACCTGCGGCCAAGCCTGACAACCTGAGTTCAATCCCCGGGACCTACACAGAAGGAAAGAACTGATTCCTCTAGCCTGTCCTCTGACTTTAACATGCTTACTGTGTCATGCACATGTTCTCTCTCTCTCTCTCTCTCTCTCTCTCTCTCTCTCTCTCTCTCTCTCTCACTCTCTCTCTCTCTCTCTCTCTCACACACACACACAAATGTAAATAACAGGACCATTGTCTATATGGTTTCGAGAGGCAAACCATCATATTCCCAGAATTCTCATTGCGCTCACACGTGCGTTCATCTGGAGGACGGAGGGAAACAATGTCAGTGTGCAGGCTTCAGAAGCCCTGCTGTTTGTATGTCCCTTCCTGAAATAAAATTGCTTGACTAAGTGCTTCAGTGAGCCAAGAAATTAATCATAATAAAGAATTTAGAAGTCAGGAAGGTTTATCAGAGAAAACACCCTGAAAGATGCAACCAGTGAAATTGCATTAAATTTAGATTACTGTTGCTAACAGAGTTAGGAAACACACTGCAAATGTCAAAACATGAAGGGAGGGGGTACGATTCAGATTGCAGTGAGAGGCAGTGAAGTCCTAGATCACATACACAGAAACTCGATGGCTGACGTTTGCACATCACAGTTGATGTGTCTGTGTCCACGTCTGTGTCTGAAAAGGCTTTACAGGTGAATAGTAGCAATAGTAAATAGCTGGAACTGTGTTTGGTTTGGGCAAACGAAATTCTTCCCTCCTTCCCTGTACACAGCCATATGCTTGAATATAGAAATAATAGCCTTGGCAGGGAGGGAGACAGAGAGCAGAATACCCCAGGCTAGCCCCTAGGCATCCTCTTCATCCATAGGATAACTTTGAGGCTTATTACAAAATCCTGTACCTCACAGAACAAACTTGAGAGTGGCCCCTTAGCTGGAATAAATCCCCCTGTCGCATTAGGCTCCAATCTGGCACCTGGGTAAGTGCCCCTGTACCCTAGCATGCTGGGAGCTGTTGAGCCTTGGCAGAGGGCTGGCTGATGGAGTCCAGAGCCTCTGGCTTGGGGCTGGATTAGACAGGAGTCCTTGAAGGGTGGCATGGTTAGATAGGTTGGTTTGTGGTTCCTATTGGCTGGTAGTGTGTCTTCCTTCGTTTCTATTCTGTTCCTCTGTGTTACATAGAATACAGGCCAGGAACCCCACTTATTATCTGGGCTCCTGTGTCTTCAGTAATTGTTGATCAAGTGTGTGTGTGTCTGCGTGTGTGCGTGTCCAGCACTAGACCCAGTTGGCGATGTTACTGGGACTTCCAGATGATCACAGCTCTTGGTGATCAATGCCGTCTGAATTCACATATATTTCAAACCCCTGTCCAGTTCTGGCAGAATGTCTTTGTAGTGGCAATTGAGGTGGCTTCAGGATGGGTTTTCTGTGAGAATATGCTCATCCTGGAAATGAGGGCCTCAGCATTATTTTTAACTACATGATACAAGAGTATTTCAATGGATTGAAAAATCCATTCATATGATCACAAGGAATTTTAGCATTTTATTCGTAGACAAAAGGAAGATCTGTTAGCTTCTTTAAATATAATTTGAACGTGTACAGTTTTTGAATTATTAGGAGAATATTTCACATATTTTATCATCTACCTGTGCAAACAAAATTTCTCATAGTGGTACCTACAAAGATTCCGCAAGGATCGTTATAGAAATTCTTCGTCAGGAATTTTGCATAGTTATTTCAAACATAAAGCCTAATATAAATAAAAGCTAGAGCTCTGGAAGCAGACTTAAGATTTTCATTAAACACCTTAAGGATGTTTAATTGGAAACTCTGCCTTAATTCAATATTATGTTGCTCAAATTTACTTTTTTATTATTTTACATTTTCAATTATGATCTTGTAATACAATGAACTGTTTTTAGTACAAAGCTCTGAGCGTGCCCTCATGTTACCCCCACTCACGGGGTGGGGTGGGAGGACACGACCCATGTGCTAGTTTGTGTGAGCTTGTGCTACCAAGTGAAAACCAACAGGAAGCATGGTGTTGGGAACATAAGTATCCAGAGAGTCTTGTCCATTACAAAAATGCAGGGAAGTAAAGGACGCTCATCTGGACACGGCCCAATCTAGAGTAAGTGAGAAAGAGACTCAGCAATCTGTATGTCTTTCAGCTGTTACAGAACAGCCATGTAAATATCTACACAGTGTGTGTGGCTGTCACCCCAGTACACAGTGACTCCTCACATCTGGCTCTTGTCCCCCTCCGATCCCAGGAAGCAGCTACGTTTGGAGAGGACTGTTTCCAGACCGACACCAGCATGCTCTGTGCTGTAGGTGTTTGGATTACGGGTGGGGTTTTGATGGATTCTTGATTCCTTTTCAGAGAGCTTTGAGATCGTAGCCAAGCACTTACAGTGCCAGTCTGGCCTGTCTGGTCGTGTGGAAGAGAGGAGATTTAAAGTCACAAGGTGGTGGTACCCATTTCCTGTCACGAGATGAGGAGACATAGGGGAAGGGTTCAGTGAACATGTTTTCCTTGTGTTCTCAGGTGTTCTGGTTGGTTTCTAAGACAGCGCATTTCCCTGGAGGATGTCAGGAGACAGCCACTGTCCTTATGACAAACGTCCTTTTGCTCCAGTCACTCCGGTTAGGCTCCCTTCGCCTACATTTAATGAATTCATTATCTGTATATTAATTTTTAGTGACTGTTGAAAGGGCACCCTCATTAAAATATTAGCTGAGTTTAGCTTTGGATCGCAGGATGGTGAATTTCATTGTTTTTATTTTTGTTTTCAGCAAAACTTTTCCAAGAAACATGTACTATTCTGATTAGAAACAAAAAAGACTAACGAAAGTATTTCCTTGTGGAATTAAAATGTGGGTAAAAACACTTAAACTGAATGTTTCTAGATGCTTAATTTAGAGACTGTCCTGGTTTGGTTGGTTGGTTGGTGTTTTTTGTTTTTTGTTTTTTTTTTTTTTTTGCCAGCTTGATGCAAGTTCACGTTACCTGGGAAAAGGAACCTTAGTTGAGATATCCATCAGATAGCCCGTAGGCAAGTCTGGACTTTCTTGTCTTGGTTAATCTTGATGTGGGTGGGCTCAGCTCACTGTGTGTGTGGGGGGGCGTGTGTGCAATCCCTGGGTGGTATAAAAAAGCTAGCTGAGAGAGCTATGATGAGGAAGTCACCAAACAATGTCCTTCTAGGGCCTCTGCTTTAGTTCCTGTCTCCTGGCCCCTGCCTTGAACTCCTGCCCTGACTTCCCTTCCTGGTAGACTGCTGTAAGATAACCCTTTCTTCCCCATGCTGCTCTCAGTCACAGTGTTCATCACAGCTACAGGAGCGCCAAGGCCGGGCCTGAGATGCATCATGGTGAGAGAGGGCTGTTGGGAGCAGTCGCCCCCTGTGTCTAAAGCCTGGGGTCTAATCTCTGCCACTGTAAAGCCACAAATAAAAAGGAGACAAAGGTAAATAAATAGAAAGAAGGACACCAGATAACGGAGGCTGTCTCTCCAGAAGCCAGCCCCCACTCTTTAGGGCACATACGACTGTCCTTTTCTTACTTGTCTCTCTGCCTTTTATGATAAACCTTTTCCTATAAAGTCCAACACTTAACAAACACGAACGACTCTGAGAAGACTGGTCTTTATGACGAGCCTTCTGTTTTGACTCTGGCGCTAAAATGAAAATGGAGCAATTTACTCTTTAAATAAGCATAGAAGTAATCACACTTTAATTTGCCTTCTGGGGGAGGATTGTTCAGGCTTTTACTGACGTATAAGTCATATTCTATTTAGAGAAATGTTTTATTAAGGAAAAGATATTTGCCTTCAACTTAAAAAATTAAAACAGAATGAGCCATAGGGAGAGTGAACAGAGGGTCACTTGTTACCTCATGGGACCCTAGACTTCTTTTCTAAAGCCTGCGGTGTCAATCGGAAGAGGTTGTGGCCGAGTTTGACTGAAGGTGTTCCCTTGGGGAGGGTGAAGAAGAGGCAGCCTGTGAGGCTCTGAAGCTGCCTGCTGGTAAAAGGCCCAGAGAAGACAGCCTGAAGATGAAGACCACGGAAACACCGTGCAGATGAAGACCACGGAAACACCGTGCAGATGAAGACCACGGAAACACCGTGCAGATGAAGACCACGGAAACACCGTGCAGATGAAGACCACGGAAACACCGTGCAGATGAAGACCACGGAAACACCGTGCAGATGAAGACCACGGAAACACCGTGCAGATGAAGACCACGGAAACACCGTGCAGATGAAGACCACGGAAACACTGTGCAGATGAAGAACATGGAATCATGGTTCAGATGAAGAACATGAAGATGAAGACCATGGAAACACCATGTAGATGAGGAACATGGAAACAATGTGCAGATGAGGAACATGGAGACACGGTACAGACAGACTCACCAACCCATATTGCTTCCAAAATGTCAAGAAACTTGGAATCACGCAAAGCCCACGTTTTACTTTTAGATTCTAAAGGGGCGGGAGAACTTTCTCCTTAAGTCAGTGTCTTCCCAACAGAAGATGCAGATGCTCCACACGTGAGTAGTTTGGCAGGGATGGCCATGGGACTCAAAAGCACCCATGGTGAAGTGTTGACTCTCCGTGAAGATCATATGGCTTGTGTAGAGTGCAGTGGGTTCAGCTGTGGGACTCTCCTGCTCTTATTTAATGTTTTCTTTCTGATGAGAAAGTGGATGTTGGCATTTCTTGATGCATTTTCACTGGCAAGACTTGAGCAGAAATCATCACTGGCATTATTTGCTTAAAGTCACTACAATGAGGGAAATGCGTGAAGGTGGCTCGTGTCACCTAGACTTTGTGTGAGAAAGGCTATAAATTAGCTATGGTCGAGGGAGAAATGTTTCATTAAACAAAGGCACCAGGCAGTGCTCAGATATGTGAATCACTCTTTCCGTCCTCTATACTGAACCCAGAGCTTGCTCAGCTGCTTTCTTCAGTTTGTCAGCACCTAGACCAGTCCCAGACTGGGACCCACTGTTCATGGATTCTGAATGTTTACATCGCTACTTTCTGGCCCCAATCCAACATCCTTTGGACCCTGCAGCAATTAATTTCTCAGGCTTCCTCTTCAGGGTGGGTGCAGGCTTTGGATGGATTCGGGTGACCTGGGTTGAAGCCTCACTCCTAAAGGTAAGACTGTGAAAAGCGACCTGATTGTGTTTTGCGTCTTTGTAAAATAGCTAATTGTATACTCTGAGATAGTTGTGGAGATCAGGTATGCTGACCTGATGCATATAGATGCAGAATATTTCTGCCCTTAACTACAATGCATCTAGGAGCTCAATTTATCTCCAGCCTTGCCTGCCTTGAATAACTTCGATTCTAGAGTCTCCTGGCCACTTACTAATAGCCTGAGTCCATTGCATTTGAGTTCCAATTCCTTACAAACCTGAATCCATTGCATTTGAGTTCCCATTGCTTCAGAATGCGAGTCCATTGCGTTTGAGTTCCCATTGCTTCAGAACCTGAGTCCATTGCGTTTGAGCTCCCATTGCTTCAGAGCCATTCGTGCATTTGCTAATCGAAGCTTTTCTAGAATGTTCAGGATTCCTTTTCTTCCTTTTAGGAGCCAAAGCCTGAGGACTTTGGTGAAGTTAGGAGCTCAGAGATGAGTTTCACTTCTGAGAATGAAATGTCACAGCTTGGGGGCTGGTGGTCCTGTCTTACTTGGTGACTGTGAAGAGGGGGAGCACCATGCCTGTACATGGTGAGTTGAGTGATGCTGAGTCAGCCAGATGGTTCTGAAGGTGCCAGGAAAATGGTTAACCCTTAGCAGTGTGTGCAGCTTTTATTCCCAAAGATTAAAGGCGAGTACACATTATATAGAGAGGATGTTTACTGTTCCACTCATGGGCTGTCTAGAGTCCTGGGTTAACAAGGACTCTGAAGCTCCCTCTGAGATCAAAGAGAAGAATGACTAGAGAAGTCAGACGAGAACAGGAGAAGATGATGGGTGTCAGCGCATTAGTGGCCGTCTTCCCAGACACTTCTTCCCTCCCTCCTTTTCTTTTATCTTCTCCTTCCCCACTTCTGTCCATCCTTCCTCCCTTCCTTGAAGTTAGGCAGATCAAAAGATTCTTTGGTTCATTTATCACATTCTTCTCAACTTTTCAGTGTAGGGAAAAAAATCACTCAAGGATTACAGGAAGTTGGAGAACAAAATAATGAAAACTGTACAGAATTCTTCCAGGATAATAAGCAGAAAAATCTAAGCCAAAATGTCATTACCAGCTTAGACTTAATGAGCTCATTAAAGTCAAGATAAGACCATGAAGACTCAAGTAGTGGAAGGTAAAGTGTAAGGTGACACTTGTCACCAAGACCAACCTGGACCACAGCAGGCAAAGTCCAGGGAGAAGCTTGCTTCCTGCGGAGTGTGATGGCCACTGTGGGTCTTCTCAGCAGAATGTCTCTATTGATGGCAACCCCTGAGAAGCAGCAGGGTCTAGGAGAATCCTAAACTAAAAGCTTGTGTAAATTCTAGTTACATGCTAAATTTGGATAATGTGACAAAGACTGCTAATGGGTCACACGTATCTATGAATTGACATGGGGCATAATAATTGTATGGTGAAGCGTTTGTGGAGATTCAACACGCTGTGGGCGTGACCCTGATGATGTTGGCTGCTACAAGTGCAGTGCAGAAAAAAAAATGTTACTTGTGAATCCAAGTAACTTTACAGATTCTTTCTGAGTCTTAACTCTGTCTCCGTCTTCCTCTCATACTGCAGATCCACCAATGGATGCATTGCCTTTATGGTTCTCATCCAAGTTTTCAAACCCTTATTGGCTTGGGAAGAATACTAGCACTGCATTCTTTTCCATGTGTAGTCTGTAACGAGCTGCATGCCATGCAATGTCCCTCTGAGGAGAGGGAGTGAGGGAGACAAATGCCAAGCTGCATAATGCAGGAACTAGGACTTGTTCACAAGTGTGCATGGCTGCTGGCTTTTCCTGATCCCATCTTGCGGGAAACACATTTCCAAATGAATTCACTTCGTGGTCTAGTATTCTCCATACATAGCCAACCACTGTTTCCCAGGTAATCCGCGTGCTCTCCTAGCTCTGTTGTGTTCACTCTGCTTCTCCTGTTTGAAAAGACTCCTATGCTTGCTTTTAGAAGAATTAGCTTGGCTGTTGCCTCCATCATGAAGTCTTGTTAGGACATTCCTGCAAGCAAGCTTCCACATAGACACAGAAGGCGTCTTCTTGATACATAATAGCGGTACGATTAAGAAAGTTTTTATCTTACTGTAGACACAGGACCTGGTTAAAAGTATGGATTGCGGGGCTAGAAAGATGGTTTGGTGTTTGAGAGTACATACTGTGATTGCAGAGGACCAAAGTTCAGCTCCCAGCACCCACGCTAGGTAGGTCACAACGGGCTGTAGCTCATCAGCCCCAAGGGATCTGATGTTGTCTTCTAGCCTCTGTAGGTACCTGGACACACATGTACACAGACATGTAAATAATAAAAACAAAGTTTAAAAAAGGTATGGCTTAGATTGTTGAATGAGTCTGCAGAGTAAAGTGGCTTCCATTGCTTGATACCTACTGTATACATACATACGGTAAACTCTACTGTATACGCTGGTACTGCCTCTGGCATCAGACTCCGGTTTTGCTACTCTGTTGCATAAGTTCAGGCAAATGACTCAATTTTTCAACTGGAAATTGGAAACAGAAATAGTACCCAAACCAGAGGGTCCTGAGTATTAGGTGAAGAAATAGGTAGGAAGCTCTTGACAAGTGTGGGTTACGTGGAAGGAAACCATCAAATGTGAGCCCTTAACTGAATACGCTCTGAGCCCTGGATTCCTCAATGCATGTGAATGCAGACTCAGTGCTAGTTTTAACCTAGTTCTTTGGTTCACTCTTGGCAGCTAAACACTGCGATTTTATACAATGTAAACCGGGAGGCCATTTGGAGTATCAGAAAGTGTGGGTGTGGAAACAATATTAGCTGGTTTAGATTAATGAGTGCTCTGTTTTCTGGTTTAGATTAACGAGTGATCTGTGTATGTGGCCACTCTGTCGTCCCTTCACCGCTCTTACCCAGGTTGACATTTTTCACCCTTGAGGGTCATCTCCTCTTATTTCCTGGCAACACTTGAAACCAATTAAAATGCAGTTAATGAGTGATAACTCCAGAGTAGAGGGATACCAGCCTGGGGAAGAGACAGGCTCAGTGGGCCTGTCATGTTGGCAGTGTGTGCTGGAGGCTGATTTAAATGTCTTTGAAAACAGCTGAGATGCTTGTCTCCGAGAGTCACCAATAGAGCACAAGGCGCATCGCTGAATAGCATATTGATGTAATGATGTTTGCAGCAAATTTCCCTGTCTGGGGACACAGCCTCGTGTGTGTGTGTGTATGTGTGTGTGTTTCACAACCTGTTACCTACCGCAATGGCAAACCTGGATTCTGTATGTTGGAGAAACAAGTAAGGTGAGACTTAGCCCATGCTTTTCCCCATGAAGCTCTACAGAGAGGGTGAAGCCCCTTGAGGATAATGAAGGGTGCTGTGAGGCCATTTCACACTAGGTTCCCAAGCTAAGTCTGCCGTGTGCTTTTGGTTTCCAAGTGGAGTCAGAAGAATCCCTTACAAAGCAGAATGGAAACATGTATGAACGGGGATGCCTCACGGGGTGAAGGGAGGTCGGGGGACAGAACCCAGAGGAAGAAACGGCACCTGATTTAGCCAGAGCTGTGCTATCCTCTTGCTTTCTTGGGAGAATTTCCATTTATGCATTCAGGGCTCTCATGCGCTCGGTGTCTCCTGCTCTCAGCAGTGCCCTGGTATAGGAAGTGAACTGTGCGGATGCTGGATTTGAGCCGGAAATGTTCTACTTTGCTTTCGTATGACAGTTAACAGCAGCATGGGCCCAAATATGCCCCCGGTTTCTGAAATTCTGGGTACCTAATAGCAGTTTAGAAGGAAAGGGCACTGCACTCAGGTCCCTTCATGTGCATCCATCTGGGGACTCAGACAATAAAGGTGGCACCTTACGATACCTACAGGATAACCCAGGCTTTGTTAATTTACCAATGTTCTTCTTGAAGTGTAAATGTTAGCCCCTCTTTGAAAGAGAAGTCACAAGATAAATCTTGTGGTTACCTTTAAGACACAGTCTGTATGAGAGGATTGCTATAGGTCATACTATTAGGACATGACTATAGTTCAAGGGCTGGAATCTGTTTCCTTGGCTACGGCCTCAAGCCTTTCCTATACAATCATTCCCTAGAGTCTTGAACGTCAGCCTAGGAGGGGCCGAATGTGTTTAGAAAACTGGAGCTCCGTCTTTCCTGGGCGGCATACACGCGACTGTGAGACAGGGCAAGTCCGAGAACGGCGGCCATGCAGACTGTACAGAATGACGTCAGCAGTCCAGTTTTTCAGACTCAATGATACTGCTCCTTCTTCATTTTATGTAGCCCACGCTGGCCTAAAGTTTACAATCCTTAGTGCTGGGATTGCAGACAAGTACGTCAGCATTGAACTTATCATTGTTTTGTTCAACATGATGCTGAAGACTCATGGTATAAAGAAAGAAAAATAGTTTTCCAGGAATGGAAATAAAAGTGGGTTTTCAGAGACAACATTAAACTCATATGGAAAGAAGTCCTACTCTTGTAGACATCGCTGTCTCTGTTTCTCTCTGTCGTCTCTCTCTTACACGCAGACACACATCTGATGAGTTTCATTAGATTGGAAGGCATGTGGTTAAATTTTTAAAAGTCAATCTCATAGCCATACAATGATAACAGGTGGATACCAAGTGTCAGTTTTAAGTAGTTACATTCTAATAGGGTACCCAAGTAAACAGAGATTTGATGTGCTTTTTTTGATGTGGTGATCAGGTCTCCCGTTACTGAGGTGTTGTGAATGCATAGAGAGGAGGAAAGGACAGGAGGCAGCTAAGATGATCCTGCAGAACGGGGTGGAAGAGCCCACTGTTCCTGCTGTTGAGGCTATGGCATAGACAGCTCCGTATTAGCCTGAGGTGTAAAGAGATGACCTCACCAGACAGGAGATCAGAAACAGACCCAGGCATAAAGATGGCAGCCACATGCAGAGCTTGCACCGTACACCAAGGTGGGAGACAGACATGGTCAATGGTTTGCTCTCCTGCTTTTACTTATTTCTATCTGTGTTTTTGGTGCCCATTGTCACCTTCTCTATCTGCCTTCCCTTAACATCTAATCATCGTGACTCAGATGGCATTACCCTGGTAGATGTTGGGGTCCCTTGGTTCTTGTCTTGAAAAGAATGAACTCAGTCAAGAGAATTAAGCAAAAGTTATTCAGCAAAGCAGTGGTTATGTTAGCAAAGCCACATGGGTTCTCCGCTGCAGGCTGGAATGGCTGTCCCACGCCTGGGAGCAGCCCAGTGGCTCTGCCTCTGGATTTTAAAGGAGGTTCATGAATATTTGTGACTGGATGCTAGAGTACCCTTTAGGCCTCAAGTGTAGAATGTTTCAGATAAACCCTGTTCCCATCCTTGTCACGGCCAGCAGGAGCAGGGCAGGAAAACAAGCCCACCCCTCTGTTACCAGAAGTACGGTGGCACATTAATCTGCCCCACCCACCCACCTGTCTGGTCACTTTGGGTATCGTATACCCAGCTATCAGCCTGTTTAATAACCTTTCTTAGGATTCCCAGGCTCATTGTTTTAACCATAACATCTATTTTAAATGTGAAGAAAGCATATCTTGATGTCTAGGAGGTCATTTGTGGCTGTGCACGTGGAGAATACCAAACTCCATTGGCTCCGATCTTTGCTAAATGCCCATTGACAGGAGAACTGATCAATAAAACTGCATGCTAACAGCAGTGGAGATGACTGAACGTGGGGAGATGCTTCCACGGGAACAAGAATTGAAAATGTATCACGAAGTGGATGAAGCTAATCGTGAAAGCATACGCAGGGTCCGATTCCGCTTCAATAGAATTCACACGATCGGAGCTGAGTGACGTGTATTTGAAGATGGTGTACAGACAGAGCAGAACTGTTTATAAGAGCATCATTGTGGAGAGAGAGAAACAAGCATGGCCAGGGAGGCATATATCAGAAGTCCTACAGAATTAGTAACTTCCTTTAAAAAAAAAAAAAAAAAGCTTACTGTGGGCCCGTGAGTATTCATGTGGGTATCCTAGTATTCAGTAGGCAGGCCTTTCTGAACATATGACATATTCCACACACACAAAGATAAAATGTTCAGAGGTTTCCAGTTGACTGCAGACTGCCATGAACTGATCTGGGCAGTCCAGTCCAATTATTTCCCTATTTACAGCGGGATTTATACTTTTAACTTTGGCTCATCCCTGATCAAATTTACCAAACGCAGTCTAGTGATCAGCTTAGTAACTCTGTGTGCTTCCAGCCAATCCCAACCCCAGCATATGCATAATGCAATCTTAATGACCCAGAACAACACATTTAGTCACCTAATATAGGCTGTTCCCCCATTAGCGCTCTCACTGGAGATACCCCAGTATGTAATTTCTATTAGTGGTTTTTTAATATGGATTCCAGCACAGCCTGCTGGGGGCTGTACCAGAAACCATATTTGATCAGCCTAACAAATGCAACTCGGTTAGTATGAAGGCTTTCTCACTGCTGAAGGCAGGATGTAGTATTGCTTCCCTCTGAAGACCTCACCAGCATTTCCTTGTGTGTAGCACAAAACAGAGAGTTCTGGCGTCTCCCTTACAGGTTACCATGAGGAAGGAGATGGCTGATGGATTGACAGCTCATGGGAACCGCTCACAAACATCAAATCATCTCATGTGTGTGTTCAAAGTGTTCTTGGTTTTGTTCATCTTCTTGTGCCTCTGAGGGTTTATGCCAGTGTGTGGCATGTATCAGTTAATGACCTGCACCATTGTTTCCCTTCTGTGTTTGTAAACTAGAGGAGGATGGGAAGCCTATTTTATGTACACATGTATACGTGTATGTATCCTTGATGTATAATAATGTTCCTAGTATGTATTAGACACATGGTATATATTTGGGTTTTGCTGTAGTTGTTTGTTTTGTTTGTTTGAGACAGGTTTTCACTGTATAACTCTGACCAGTCTGGAACTTGCTATGTAGACTAGGCTGGCCTTTAACTTACAGAGATCTTCTTGCTTCTGCCTCTTGAGTTCTAAAATGAAGGCCATGCACTACCATGCCTTCCACTGGTGTGGTTTTTAATTTGGTTGAAGAGAATTACAGCTTTATGTTCTTTTAAATTTTAGTTGTTTTTCCATATCCATTTAATTTTTTAGAAAACTCATTGGAGTCACCTCTGTGGCAAAGAAATGAACACTGGGTCCTCATCGCCATCTTTTATTGGATGATATTGAAGGCAAAGAGATGTCTAGAGACAAAATGACAGTTTAGCCTAAGGATCTTAATTGGCTGGATGGTCAGTTCTAGAATTGGGCAATGCTTGTTTGATTCCATGAGACAGAATGTCTGAGAATTTTACTGAACTGAACAGACAAGCTTGGTTTAATAGGAAGGGGTTGAAGAGCAGATGAAGAGTGGGCTGGTCATTTCACAATTGCTTCCCATCTATGGCAGGGACAAGGAAAGAGAACAGTAGGAATATGACTGATTGGTGAAGCTTTGGGAGGTAGTACGCGGAAGGAACTCTCATTAGTAGCTTTTCCGGAAGCCGTGTTTGGCTCAGAGTCTCAGAGGGCACATTGCACAGGTTCTCAGCCCTGTGTAAAGGTATTTGGTGGACCACCACGGCAGTGAGATCATGAGGCATCCAAACAGTAAGGTGACAGGGATATAATAATAATAATAATAATAATAATAATACTATAAGCCCAAATTCCTACCGCCTGTGACCTACTTCTGGTGTAGGAGGTCCTTCTATCTTTGTGTTGCTTTCATTGGTTAATAAAGAAACTACTTTGTGCCTGTTGATAGGGCAGAACTTTGGTAGGCAGAGAAGACAGAACTGAATTCTGGGAGGAAGAAAGCAAAGTATGTGAGAGAGACACCATGGATCCGCCAGAGACAGACACTGGGAATTTTACCTGGTAAGCCACTGCCACGTGGTGATACACAGATTAACAGAAATGAGTTAAATTAAGATGTAAGAATTAGCCAATAAGAAACTAGAGCTAATGGGCCAAGCAGTGATTTAATTAATACAGTTTCTGTGTGGTCATTTTGGGGCTAAGCTAGCCGTGCGGCCAGGATGAACAAATGGGCCCTCCTCCTACACACTTCCTTTAGCTGGGCCCCACCTACTAAGGTTCCTAGAACCCTTTCCAAATAGTGCTGTCAGCTAAAGCATTGAAAGGTGAAGTCTGTGGGGGACATTTCATCTTCAAACATGACTAAACTTTATCATCATGATCACTCAAACTGGTTGGTTTGGGAAATTTGGCTCTTTCCTATCTCCTGTTTTCTCAGAACACCAGGAAGCAACTTAGTTTTGTGTTAGTGGGCATGGAACTTAAGTACATGAGAACTTATTTTTATACTTTGACCTTGTCCTCTGGAGCCTAATGCAGGAACTTAGTTCAAAATAATGATCTGTAATAATGTCTATTTAAAAATGATGGCAGGGCATTCAGAAATACTCCCTGAGGGAAATAAGAAAAATCTAGCCTTGATTGGGCAGTGTATAATTCGGGTAAAAAAATTTTTTTTCCTCTTCATGGCCAACTGGCCAACTCTTCTTTCTCCAAATGTAATTAGTTTCTTGAAACTAGTTTTGGAGACAAGTCAAAGAGAACTTCCATTTATTGGGTCTAATCTCTGACTGTAAATGTTGTTATTCTCTGTACCACCCGGAGAAATGATCACTAACATGAGGCCTGGCAGGGTGCAGGGTAGAGAATGGAGAAAATCAATCTGCTGTTGACCCATCCCCCAGGGTTCTACCTTCTAATCTAGACCTGTGACTGATTCATAGGTGAAATATGTTTATGAATGCCTCTGTTTGAGAGACAAATGCAGTGTGATAGGATGTGATTTAAATCAATGTGAAAGTTTATTGGAGTTTTACTGGTTTGCCTACTTAGCAAAAATATATATTTGATTAGAGTGTTCTTAAGGATATGATTATGCGGTTACATATTCTTGCAAGTACTTGGTGTTACATTAATAGAAATGAAATACAATAAGAATCTGTGTATTTTTCTCATCACTGTGGCAAAATACCAAAGTAGTTCTTGCTGTGGAGGCAGGAGTGTGAGGCAGCTGGCCATATTATGTCCACAATCAGTGGGCAAAGAGCTAGGAATTGCGGCTGCTTGTTTGGTGTTGGTCCAGAACTCTAGGTAACGGGATGCTACCATTCACATCCAGGGTGTGTCTCTTAGGTGATGCTGAATCAAGTCAGGTTGACAATGAATGTAACCATTGGAAATAAGTTTGTTGAAATTCATGCAGATGCTGAACAGACATTAGAGTGCTATCAGAACCGAGAGGGAGAGTGTGAAATTCGTGTAGATACCTAGCAGGCATTAGAGTACTAGCGTCAGAGTGGAGAGGGGGGTTGTGAAGGTCTGTGCTTTCATGCCCCAGCAAAGATCAAAGCCAAATATACAAATTGGAAACTCATTAAATGGACTGGGATCTTAGGTAAGGGTGGATCCTGCATACATCACCTGTGCTGGTCTGGGCGCAGAACCTGCCTTGCCTTAAGCTAACAGGATGAGCAAAAGCACATGTGACTAAAGTCCTCAAGGCAGGGAAGAGCCATTCCCAGCTGGGCCTAGGAGAGACAGGGCTCGATGGAGTTGGGGTGGGTGAGGTAGGTCAGTGGAAGGGGGAGGGTTTGTGTCAAATAAAAGGGACAAATCAAGCTTCCGCTTTCTAAAGCCTGGGATGTAACCATTATACTTTGTAAGTCATTTTGCTTACTGGCATGGCCATGACACCACTCCATACACCAAGTTGTAAAGCTCTGTTCTCCTCCCCTGGCACTGCCATCATGAAGCAGGGAGGAGAGGAGCCCAGAAGCAGAAAGTGTATGACTGTGGAGCCCATCCATGCTCTCTCTAAGTCCACCATCAGCCATCCACAGGACTTAAATCTTGCATTAGTGACTTAGTATTTCTGAGAATTTTTATTCCATTTCTTCATGAAATCAATGGAAACAGTCCTTTCTAGTGTTGTGTGATAATTACTAACCAGGAAGTATGCATGTTCAGTGCCTTGTATGTTGCAGGCATTTCTAATCCTCCTCCACTATGAAACACTAAGTGTTGCTTAAGTCCTATGTTGGAGTCTGGAAAGCAAGGGCTAGATAGTTCTGTTCTATTGGAGATTTCACTATCTCATTATACTAACAGTATAATAAGTGTGACCGTTATTTTATTAAGAGGAATCAGACTGGCTCATCAGAAACAAACAAACATGGAACAGGAAGGGCATTGGCAGGCATGACGGGGACACAGGATGTGGCTTACCTGGATGTGATCAAAATGGATTATAGACATATGTGAAAATCTAATAAAGCTTGCGATTGTATAGGGTAATATATGCCAATAAGGCATTCGATGTATTAATAAGTATATTTACCGTAATAAAATAGTAATATAGAAAAGATGGGTAGAAAGTGCTCAATGCCCTCAAGGGCTCATATTTTTTGCTTTTCTACAGGAACCCCAGCTTTATTGAGAACGTAATTTTTTGGCTCAACTAATGTTCTTTCAAGTCCATTTTGAGGATAAATATGGCCTTGCAATTAAATTATTATGATATATAGAAAGCAAGCTCCAAGTGTAAGATCTGGGATGCTCTCTGCACACAGAGATGAGTTTCTCCAACTTCCTTTGTGGTGCCAAATGTGCAGGCATAAAGTTACAGCAGCGCCGTTGGTCACCACCAAATCTAGGTCTGTAGCCTGGGAGCCTCTCAATTTTGCATTGTATGAATGAAAACTAAGCACTTTTGGGCTAACCTACTGTTTCTTAAAACGCCGTGTAGCTTGTAGAAAAGCTTCATTGAATGAATTCAATGGGATTCAGTCAGGGTCAGCAGGTAGGGGCTGGTGGCCTTCCTCTCAAACAGAAACTTCTTCTGGAAAGTGATGATTCAGCAAGCTGAAGCCAAGTGGAGGCCCTGCCACCTAGTGTGCTTGTGTTTGTTTATAGATGGAGCATGCCCCACGTCAGCTCTTTAAAAGGAAGGTTTGAGGGCTCTTATACAAGTTGATCTGTTGTTTTACAGGCAAGAGAGGATGGGAGGTGCACATTGACGGCTGGAAATAGCTGGACTTGTGTGTGCCTGCATGTGTGTACCTGTGTGATGTTTTCTAGACACTGATGAACATTTTCTCTTCCTATTTCCTTTTAATCCTTGACCCCTTTCTTACATCTGACTGGCTGTAGTCAGAGGAAAAAAGTGCCATACACAAGAGGAAAAAAGGGGTTGCTTTCCTGCCTTTTGGGCTTTGAAAGCACAGACCTGGAGAAGGCTCCAGTCTACCATGGTGAGGGGTAAGAAGCATTCTCTCTGAGAGCAGGATATGCAGAGATACCAGGATGTGCCCCTAAGTGAGGAGCATTGTGCCTGCTCTGAACCTGGCTCTGGCTGGAAGGTCTGGACCCAAGGGATCTCTGAGATCTCCCCAGGGAAGAGACAAGCTGCAGAAGGGAAGGACAGTCGCAGAGTCTAAACTGACGGGGCTCCCAGGAGATCTCAGTGCACTCTGGGAGTCCAAAATGGTTCTGAGTACCCAGAAATGGCCTAGAAATAGCAGAGTAGGAATTCTGGGTAACGCAGAGGTCTAGTGGGGAAAAATGATTCAATAGTGGCTAGAAAGGATATTTCCGTAGGTTTCAGCATGGAAATATAAACCATCTAGGCTTGGTGTTTGTTGTCTAACACCTTGACACTCCACAGGATGCTCTTGTATGACCTCTGCCTCAGCACAAAAAAAGTGGGAGTCTCTTGTCATCAATCCCCAGAAAGGGACAGAGTTCCCCACTGTGAGTCTCAGGAAAGGGTGGAGTCTCCCACTGTCAATCTCAGGAAAGGGTGGAGTTCCACACTGTCAGTCTGGCTAAGCACAGGTTGGCCCAGGTGTAGCAGAGACAAGCAGATTGCTCTTGCACACCTGGTATCAGGCTCCTGATCGGGGTGTGTGGTTGGTTGCTCCATCCTTCACTCATTAACAACAATTTACTGAGTGCCTGTGAAGTGGCTGGCACTATTCTAGAATAAACAAAGCAGATGAAATTGCTGCCATGGTGCAGCCTATTAATTTAGTGCAGTTAGGAAGATAGGAAAATGCAGAAAATATAAACATTATTATGTTATTAGTGTTTGGGCTAGGTAGACTAATCAAGCAGGACGTGGAATAGCATACCCACACATTAACAGTGAATCTGAGCAGATCCCTTTGCTTTTGTTACTAATTGTACGTAGTCTGTTAGTTTTGGGTAACGGAGGGGAGGTATGTGTCACTGATCACATTCAAGGCACGACAGCTAGAAGAGGTGAAGCAATAAGTTGTGCTTCACAACTTGCAAAGATCAAGGCCAGCGTTGACACTAAGTGCTAGCTATCCCCTGGGCTGAAGCGGAACTTGAGCTGTCCCCATACTCATCTCTGTAGCCCCCGCTACCAATCTCCTCACAGGAGATGGGGCTGTACCTGTGTGGCCATGGAGCACACTGTCATCACAGATCGTATGACTGGACCCCTTGCAGTCCTGGAGAACTCTAATCCCTTGAGAGGCTAACTGGACCAAGGACATCCCTGGATTCAAACACAGAGTTGTGATTCCAAGGTCACACTTCGCACTTAACGGGGTCAAGCTTCTGGCAGTGTTCATGGCCTCACCCTTGGGCTTTTCTCTTACTTTGCAGACAGGTTAGGGTCTCTGAGAGCAGGACAGACGTACACAATCCTGCTCAACTTAGGGAACTCTCTGTTGGTCCGATCAGTCTCTGAGTCACAGCCCCACCCTCGAGGGTTTAGGGGAGCGGTAGAAGGAGACATTATCCCAGAACCACGCCTTTCACAAATTTGCGTTTCTCTGTGGCAAGTTGCTGTGGATTCTGCTGACTATAATCAGCTAAGTGCCAGAAACAGGTAGAGGTCTTCAATTAGTAGGCTAGAGAATTAGAAGAGCTCTTGAATAACTAACCAACCACTTTCCTAATCCATGAACTTCCTCAGTTAGCCTCTGACATGTCTTCCCCATGCCCCTCCATCCTCCCTTGTTTTAGTAAAAAAAAAAACAACAAAAGTCCTAAACTGATTGAACAAGAAGATTTTTTTTGTAGAGCTGAGCGAGCAAAGGATGTCCCAGTGATTACTGTCAACTGTCATCTTGATAGCATATAGAAGTCACCAGGGAGATGGGCTTCTGGCCATACTACCAGGATGTGGGGCTTGTCTTGAGTACGGTAATTGCCGTGAGAAGGCCCACTTTACCTGTGGGTGGATGTCTACCTGTAGGACATTTGCTGAGCTTGCTTGCTTGCATCCATTGCTCTCATCTTCCGACTGTGGTTATGTCATATCGGGACCAGCTTTTCATTGCCTACTGCCTGGACTACCCTACCGTGGTGGCGAGGGACTTGAATTGGGAGCTAAACTCAACCCTTCCTCAAGCGGATTCTTACTGGGTATTTTATGACAGCAATGGGAAAAGAAACCAAGGCAGGTGGTGGCCAAATCCTAGTGAAGAGGAGCCTGGCATTGTCTGAAAAGAACAAGGAAGAGAACACTGAAGAGTATCTGTCTAAATTCCAATGAACCCACTGATTATGGCAGTAAAAGAAAAACAGAGTTGAAGATAAACACAGCGAAAGCCACAGGCTTCAGTTTCATAGCCTTCCTCCATATAGACCATAACAATTTGGCAAAGTTATCGCCCAATTTACTCAAAGAATAAGCGTTAATGAAATCATTCAACCTGAACGATGTGCTGTTTTATGGCCAGTACACATGGCTCACCTGTATGAATTCGCTGTGCTTATTTAATGCCCCTTTAAGATGAAATATGATGGCACCTCGGCATTAACGGCATCTCTTGATGCCGAGAAAATGTCCCCGTGGATTGAATGGCACTTGTTCTTGCTGTAGACAGAGATTGAAAAGTTTATCTTGAGAGCCTGGCGATGGGGATGGTGTCCCAAAGGTGAGCACCACAGCACCTGTTACTGCAGGTGTCTTGACTTTACAGGCTCCCAGGCCTAGGCTGTCCAGCTTCAGAAAGCCTTTGTTGGCCACCATGTAGCCTCCCAGAAAGGACACCACTACCTGAGTCACAGTCTGTTTTCGAGTCGCTTTCACGGATGCTTACCTTCTATTGGGTGGTCTAGTTTGCTTTTTCATTCACTATCTTGCAACTGCACCTCTTTGTGTCTGAAAAAGCCTCCTACCAGGAGAAGTGGTCGATTACAGGAGCGCTCCAGGTATGAAATGATTCAGAGGTCCCTTAGAGGTCCTGAGAGTGATGGGGAGCATGTTCTGTCAATACTTCAGGAAATATGGGGCAAATGGTACCGGTATTGATCTTTCCTGGGGCTCAGACTCTATGTCTGTAAATACCTGCTGGCCTAATAGCTCCTAAATCCGTAATTTCTGCACTGCTTTGGGAACAGATTCATAGGAACCTCTTCCCATCAGGCAGACGACATCTTCCCTCTGTCTGTATAAAGGGATGTGTGCTGGCTATGGTGCTGGATTGGCCTGAGCTGGCTGCAGCTTTAGTTAGTAACACGGAGGATGTGGAAGCACTGAGATAAACTTGGTGTCTGGCAAGCCATTGTGATTTTTATGGATTTTATGGATATACAATATGTAACTGCTTCAGCCAGGTCAGTTTTTAAGAAGACTTAAGATTATTTGCATGAATGCATGCCACGTGTGAAGAGGGTATCAGATTCTCTGGAATTGTAGCTACAGACAATTATGATCCACCCATATGGGTGTTGGTAACTGAATCAAGGTTCTCTGCAAGAATTGCAAGTGCTCCTAACCACTGAGCCCATCTCTTCAGTCCCTGGCCACGGTGTGTGTGTGTGTGTGTGTGTGTGTGTGTGGTTTCAATTCCTTCTAGGTAGGAATTCTACCCCTGAGCAGTATCCTGGACCTTTCTTTCTGTTTTCTTCTGATGCAGTTTCACTAAATTGCTCAGACAGGCTGTGGATGTGTCACCCTGCTGACTTAGCCTCCCAGTTAGCTGGGGTTACGAGCCTGTCTCACCGGGCCTGCTCAGGAAGAGAGTTAACCTGTGGGGCTCTTATGCATATGGGAGGCTGGACAAACTAATGGTTTTTAAATGGTAACCACAGCCTCTTGAGAGGTTCTAAATGCATTCTCAGGAGGTTGTCAAGTTTGCAAGTATGAGGAACACTGATGCACAGAAAACAAACCAAACAGCAGGAAAGAGAGCAGCAACTCCAAAATATGCTCCTCTGGCATATTGAATCCTTGAGGTAATAGCCCTTGGAAAACAAAATGCAGGAAGACATTCCCAAAGTGTCACATTATCCCTCTGAAAGTTGGAGGCCTTCATCTGGGGACATTCCCACTTTCTCCTCCTGCTCTCTTTCCAGGCTCATTCATGGAATTTACCCAGGGTAAGGAAGTCAGTCAATCCACGGACATGCCGGCCTCCAGTGAGCAGAGCAAGGATGAGAGAGCCTGAGGAAGGCTCCGGGGATGGCAGGAGGAAGGCATCCTGTAAGAAGTTAGATTTTTAAAAATCATTTCTGCATTGAAAATTCTGTGTATTTATGCAATGTGTATCATATTCCTCCGTCCTTGCTACGTGCCAGCTCTCCCTAGGCCCATCGTATTTCCTCCCAACTTCATGCCCTCCATTTATATCTTGTTATTGTAATCTCCTGAGTCTACTCAGTGCTGCCCATATGTGCATGGGTATGGGACCATTCTTCGAAACATGGGTAACCTGATGGTCGCCGTGGCCCCAAAGGAGAGTGTCTCTCTCTTTCAGTAACCATCCATTGTCTCCAGCTCCTCCCCCAAGAGTGGTCCCACCTTGTGGTCAGAATTTTGACTGGCCGGATTTTGTGCAGGTCTCTACAGATGGTGTGACTGATGTGTGCAGCAGGCAACCAGCCATGCCACAGCCAGAATTCAGCATTTTGTAGCACCCCCCATCCATCAGCTTTTACATTCTTTCTGCACAGTTTTGTGTTGTTCCCTGTGACCTGGGGCAAGGTTAATACAGACACTGAAGCCACAGCTGAGTTATCGTGGTTACTTACACTAGGTACTAGGGCCAGTAATGAGTCTCAGCATTAACTATTCCCCACTGAGAACAGGGGCTTCTTCGACCAGAGATAAGAGCAACGTGAGTCTATGCATATGGACGTAAACATTTAGAAGGCAGTGTGGTAGCACAGCAACAGCAGTGCGTTCCCTCTAGGGCCTAAGGTCCCATAAAGGCTTCACAAATGAAGTCTAAGTGCGTGACTCCCATCTCTAGACGCAGCAATCCCGAAGGCAGGATTTGCTTCATCGATTCTCTCATAATGTGGCTCTGCAATCCCTCTCTTCTTATCGCTCCTGAGGGAACATACTGTACCTGTGAGATACTAACACATAAAGATGTGTCCAGTTGATTAGCTGGATGGTAATCATGCTTTAAATGTGAAACTAGAATGTAGCGGAATAGAATAATTTCTCAAAATTTTTATTATGCCCTAGAAATTGATAGAAGGAGAAGGTATAAAAGTATTTTTAGATTTGAGGGCAGCAGGAAATCAAATAAAAATCAAAAGTGGATGCCAAGATTTTATTTTCCTCTGTGAAGTTATTCATGGCATGATTTCAAGACTGTTATCTTAAGCTAATTTTTAAAGTGGTCCTTTGAAGTTTGAGAGCACCGTTATTTACTTGCTTTTTCTTTTGCCCCTACTATTCAGGGGAAGAAAATGAGGCCCAAATAAATTAAACAATCTGCCTCGAGGTCACTCTGTGACTGTATAGTGCTGATCCCAGTATTGGCTCTACAATGTCACATGTTGCTTCATGCAGGCTTAATGTCAGACCCAGAAGTGGAGCTACTCATGTCTACATCTTCCACTTTGTCTTTTGTGAATGGAAACAATGACCGCTTTATTTGCAACCAAATGATCTATTTTTTTTTTGAGAATTGAATTTAAATAATATCATCAATCACCTAGCCAGATAACGCACAGCTTCGGGAAACAAAATTAAAATAGTTAAAGAAGTTAAACATGTATTTTTTTTATTTCTCTTTCAAATTTTTTACAGAGCCAGCCTAGAGAGTATTCATGCACACCTGTTTGTTGTTTGTGAGACGCAGTGTTTAACTTGGTCTTTCATGAAGTAAGCGTTCATGTCACATTCAGGCTCTGCGGATAGATTGTGCAGAAATGAAATGTCAGGTTTCTTATTCACACATCTAATTTCTTTTTGACCTCAGAGAATTCTCAAAATCTGATGGAATGACTAGGTGGGGAGATGAGAAGTGTCAGCTGCCGCCAGGCAGTTTTCTTCTTCTTTATGTGTTTTTTTATGGTGTCTATTTGGCAATTACTAAATGGTGGTCTCAGGGACACCCATCTGTCATGCTTAATTAGAGACTATAAATGGGTCTTCAGCAAATATTTCATTAAAACTAGATTTCAAGTAATAGAAAAAATTAATCTAAGCTCTAATGGCAAGTGCTTTACAAAAATATTACAGAGAAATATGGGGAAATGGATAATATGCTATATTATTCTGATTTTAATTAGACTCGTAGAATGTTAGAATGGGAAGCTCAAAAAGAAAGCAGCTGGGAAGTGGAGAACTAAATATCCATTTAAATATATATGCTTCACTTAATACCTACAATATCAGTAGAACGTTGGAATAATTATTATTTTACATATAAGAAAGTTGGGGTACGGGGAGACTATATTTTGCCCAGCATCACTGATGGATAATGCAAGAACAGAATTCCTACCTGGGCTCTTCTGGTTTGCCCAAACTCATGCCCATGGCTCAGATACATTAATAAATAACAGCAGGCATGTAGCTGCTCTTGCCAGAAAGCCTTGACTCCTCACCCGGTGCGACCCTGCTTTCCTCTGTCATCATTGTGGCTCGGTTTACTTTGTATTTCCTCCACTTGGGCTCAGACTCCTCTTTGACTCAGCATTGGCCCCTGACTCACTCATGGAACATCTGTCTACCTAACCTATCTCATCCTGCTTCAAGGCTGAAGGTGCAGAGATGGATGGGTCATTGCCCTACGTTTGTATTCACCTTGAATTGAGAAGATAGGAGCCTGGAGGACTTAGCACCCCATATGAAGGCACAGGGGTAGGGTGATTTTCCTCCTGTAGGGAATAGATTGGTCTTCTCATCTGATGATAGCTTATTGGAACACCTTATAAGATCATAGATGAATCAATGCTGTTTGGGACCATACTTGAACCAGTACTTAGCAACTATGCAAATCTCTTGCCCTCTGCCCCAATTTTTCCTCTATTCTAACCTAAACCTCAAACCAAAGATGAGGAGGAGATCTCCATACCCCCTTTGTTCCCCTCTGCATTGTCTCCTGGCCACCATTACTCATCTCTCTAATTGGAATTGAGGGTGCAACCTAGCTTGGGGCTCTCGGAGCTAGGCTTCTGCCCCCATCTCTGTTCATGAGACTGTCTTTATCTCACGGATCGGCACTACTCACACGTATCCTGGTGCCTTTAAACAAGCGGGGCCCTTGGCTCGAAGAATGAGACTTGAGGCCTCAGATGCTTCTCCCTTTTTCTTCTAATAACTCTTTCATATTCTCTGCAGCATCCTGCATGTGAACATTCACTAATTTTTAACCAGTTCAACATGTATGTAGAAAGAGAGCTCATGGGCTACCTATTTCTTTTTCCCTTTTCATTATGATGAACTTAAATACAAATAATACTTACAGATTACAGCCCTGCATTTTCAGCGTTTCAGACCATGGTGTTCAATGAATGTCACACACATCCCACATCTGGATGGGTGTCATTGACTCTGAGAAGTAGAAGTTTCCTCAGAAAAATGTGGGTCACCCCTCCACTTCTCTGTGAAAATTAAGCCTCAGAGAATTTCAAAGACTTCTGCAAAGCCTAACACTTACAACAAGTCTAGCCTCCAAAAGAGAATGCTACCTCCCCAGGTCAGGTTGTTGTAATCCACCATCCCTCCTCCCCCCCAAAAATTAGACTAACAAATAATGCCATGTCTGGTGGAGCAGTTAACATTAAGAAAAATACCAAGTGACTCTTCTGGTCCCTTATAGGAAAAAAATCAAATGATATTCAGGAAGTAAAATACCAAATGTGCCTCAGATTTTGGAGACGTTGAAGTAATATTTTTAGAGGCCTGAAAAGAGAGGATGGAGAGTAACCCAAGAATTCGTATCTAGCTAAGTTATTTATGAGTAAAGACAGAAGGAAGCTATTCTCAAACATTTGATATGTAATTGGTGAAGAAATCAAGCCAATTATGAGAGTCAAAATAATGAGCTCTGGCTGGCATCTGAAGCCATGGCAAGAGAGAATCAGCAAAGTGGGGGGGGGTGAGCTCAAATCAAAATGTAAATGCTCTACCTGAATGGAAGAAGAATCAGCACCCGCAAAGGTGCAGGAGGTGGAGCCCCGGGAGGAGTGAGGGGAGACCTCCTTCCAGCACCATCAATCCAAGGCACAGACAGGTGTATTTGCATTTTGTACAGGTACAAAAATATCATGAGGACAACTGAACAGAACAGGTCTGATTAGGGGACTAGAAAGGAAAATCTGTAAAACACAGCACACCAAAGTGTGCCCATCTAGAAAAAGAGGAGGAAGTGTGAAAACTGGATGCCCTTCCGCTCCCATCTGTGTAAAGATAGCTGCATATCATTGTGTGTACACTTTCCCAGCGTTGCCTGCTGCTGATGCCATGTGGAGGATGGGATGTGAAGGGGAGAACCAGGGATTCTTACTCCTGGCATTGTTACATTGGAGAAATCACTTTTATAACCAATAAAGATAACCCTATAGTTAAACATTAAACAAATACCAAGTGGATCAAAAATAGAGATTACATAAAAGTTTAGTAAAATATTGTTTAGAAAATATTATTGGGACATACTATTTATGAGGAGACTGTTAGCTATTAAAATGTTGTGCTTCTAAGGCCACAGGCAATAGTCCCATGTTAAGTCACTAAGGCAAGGTACAGCATCTGCTGCTGGGCACTGAAGGTCATCAGTCATCATGGTTCTTTGAATCATATGAGGACCCGAACCTGGTGACTTTGGCTCATCTGGGAAGGGAACCCTTGGTGGCACCTAGACCTCATGTTATCTGCCAGGTGTCAGTAGGATCTCCAGCTCTCCCCAGTCGAGGTGGGGGGGAGCACAGTTGGGAGAGAGCTGGACCCATCATGCAGCTCACAAGTCCCTCTGCACGACATTGCTCAGGGCCTCTAACCTCTTACCAAGGACAGCATGCGGGCTGCCTGCCTTTGCTTCGTTTTCGTTTGTAGCTAACACTGAATATATTTTAATAAAATTTATTCTTCTGTTATCTTAAATGTTTGAAAAAAGGTTTTTCATAATAGGTAAGACATTTTTGACTGTCCTTCATTGCATGTGAGCATTTGTGAAAAAATTCTAGTCCAGCAACACTGTGACCGCAAAGCAATACTCATTTTTAAAAGGAAATCACTCTATTTTAATTAACTCACAAATGAAAACATCACACAGTTAATTTAAGGAAACCATTCCAACGCTTGCCCAGTCCCAAGCTCCGTACAACACTGTGGACAGCTGGACATCTGCAATAGCCATCCGAAGCCAGGGAACTTTGCTTATGCAGTAGAATTAATTTCTACAAAAAGAAGTTTACTTGTTTTATACCATTTTCTCTTAGATGGTGTGCTGAAAATGGTTCAATAGCAATTCTTCAATTTTATTGTTATGATAGTGATTAATTAACACATTATTAGTACACGGTGCAGTTGTTCAAACTCCAGGCATCTGTGTGTTTGGCAGGCCTGTTGAAGAGAGAAAGAGAGAGAGAGAGAGAGAGAGAGAGAGAGAGAGAGAGAGAGAGAGAGAGAGTATAGTTGTGACAAAATGTAGCATGCACAGTCCTCTTTATTCTCTGTCTTCCTCAGGCTCTTGAGCCTGTAGTTTAGCAAGAACTGACACTGGAATACAGAACTCAGAAATCATTCACTGAGAACTCTGTCCAAACCACCTGCTCGGTGTCCAGCCATCACCCCTCAGGTATTCATAGAAACCCTCTTCCGCATTACTATATGGCAGCACCAGCACTTGGGAGGATGTGCAGTCCATCACAGAGGGGTGACTTCAGTGTTTCAGGTATTTCTGGGCTGTTTTCTTGGGTTCAACATGTAGGGATGAAACGGGCAGGAGGAGAGATCGTGTGTGAAAGCAAGATGCAATACAGTCCTGGTGGATTATCTTCAGCAGGGCCTCAGCCTCCAAACCCTCCTCTTCAGAGATTCTGCCTCCTCATGTCCTCATGTCTGTCCTTTCTCTCCTCAGCTAAGCCTAAGCCATGTGCCCCTGTCTAGGCTTCGCTTACATTCTCACCTGGAGTCGGTTCTCTTTAACATAAATTGGATGCACCAGTAATCTGCCTGTTACGGGACAGACGTGCAATGTCTCCCACAGGCTCATGCATTTGATTTGGTCCCGAGCTGGTGATGCTATTTGGGGAAATTGCAGAAGCTTTGGGAGGCGAAGTCTAGGGGATAGAAGTGGGTGCCTGTAGTGAGCCTCATCACCCACTCCCCTGCAGGTGGTCATCATAGAGCGTCTGGGGTGTATCACCTCCTGGGGACAGGCCTTCAGGTTCATATGGGACCACTTCCTGTCTCATCTCTGTTTCCTGATGTCCCAGGACGTGAGCAGTTAGCATCATGCACCTGCCCTTCTGGTCAGGTCACTCCTACCACTTTCCCTTCCCAGCACAGGGCAGCAAACCTCAAACAGTGAGCCCAATGCACCATCCTTTCTTAAGTTGTCTCTTGTCAAGTGTTTGGTCACAGCAATGAGAAAACTCACTGTGCCATTATCGAAAGCTTTGCTTAGAGAGAGGAATCCCACCTGCCACTGTTTATTGGGCTATGTCCAAGGGATGCTGCAGGCCGCCACCCTTGCTGCTAGCCTTCATCCTGCTCCACACTGACGTGTCTGTGAACCAGACCTCTGAGTCTATCCCAAATGGGTCATGAGAAATCTCCTACGGGCCCAAAGCTGCTGCCGAGCGGCTGGCAGAGGACCCATGCCGTTACAAAAGAGTAGGTGGGAAGCCGTAGGCCTTTCGGCTTCTTGAACCCCTTCTAATTTAAGGCGGATTGCTGCTGAGCCCATTCAGTTTCCTGAGCTGGTGAGTCGGGGAGCACCCAGGTCAGGATGAGCCAATCTGACCACGTGGTCACTTGTTGCACCGTGGGCTATCTCCTCCACAAAGCCCTGAGCAGGACTGCAAATATACATCTGTTCAAGTTAGTGCAGCTATTTCCGATCCTTTTTCCTGATAGGGATGGGAAAGAATTCGTTTGCCAGATCAATAGCGGTGAGCCTGTATCTGAGCCTGTGCTAATCTGTGCTGCCACAGATAACGTATCCAGCACAGCAGCTGCAATGGAGGCTCCTGCTTTGCAGCTTTTCAACTAGGATGCGCTCACCTTCCATGATCCATCTGCTTCATCCTAGAGGCCAGACTTGGGAACTACATGGGGTGATGATGGGGTGACGAACACCACACCCTTCAGGTCTGGAAGTGCCACCCATTCCTGCCATTCTGCCCGAGGCATGATATTTTTAATTCCTTATCTAGTGTGTAATGAATGGGACAATTTCAGAGGCTTCTGTCTGGCTTTTCCCCATATGCTAACTCCTGACAATATTAATTATACCAACTACTGGAGATAGTCCTACCTATCGTGTGTGTGTGTGTGTGTGTGTGTGTGTGTGTGTGTGTTTGGGGAGTGAATTAGTTGTGCTTCTCATTGCTATCATGAAACTCGTGACAAAGGCATATTTAGGGTTGATCAGTTAACCCAATCTATAGAGCCCCTCACAGGTATACCCACCCCATGGTTTGTTCTCACGGGATTCTAATTCCATCAAGTCGATGATTAAGATGAACTATCATAGGGATTAAAAAAGGAATGTTGAGTAGGTTATAGAGTTAATGGACCCTGTACTGGGGCTATCGTCACTGCCTGGTGGCTTTGTCTTTATGCCACTAGAGTTCCATACTGCCACATTATGTCTCCCAATGTCAGTGTCAACAAAACCCCATGTCTAAGTGTTGTCCAATGTTTGGGTGACATCCTTTCTTTGCTGTACAGCTGCTTAAGTAAATGGTTGTCACTTTGGGACTGATACATTGTGATAAAATGTCATATGTGCTTTTATATGTATATCACACACACACATATTTTTCATGCCTAATTCTTGGCCTAGAGATATTCAAATGCCCCCGATATCCTAAGTGAAAGAATGATCTCTGTTATTAATAACCATTTTCAGCCAGGCCTGGGGTTGTTAATGAGGTAACTCTTGGTGTGCTCTTGGATAGTTTCCGGGCCAGCTAAGTTGTCAGAGACCCCCAGTCATGTGTTCGGAGGTTTGGAACTTTCATCTGAACTGTAGGGAGAGGGGTCAGAGTTTGAGTTTGGTCATCAATAGCAAATGATTAGTCAGCCTTGTCTGTGATGGACACCATGGAAATGCTAAGCCAGAGAGTGCAGAGAGCATGCATTAGCTGTTACACACCTGGGGGTCTGAGTGGACGTCTCTACCCAGCTGTGCCACACTTGTCCCCAGGTTGCTCTTTCTTTGGCTGTTTATTCCCAAGTTGTGTTCTTTACAATTAATAGGTAACGAGTAAATTGTCTTCCTGAGTTCTGTGAACTGTTACAGCTAATTGCTCACCCTGAGAAAGGGGTCATGGAATCTGTCAATCTCTAGCTGGTTGGTGAGAAGGATGGGTGACCCAGAGCTTGGCGGATGTCGTGCACACGTCTTACAGCCCTGAGACTTTAGGAACTGAGGTTTGAGAGTTTTTCCCGAAAGTCAGAATTGACTAGAATTGTGGGGCACTGCTCTGCTAGGAGAGAACTCATGGGTGTGTGAGAAGCCCTCTCACACCTGGAGTCAGAAGAGTTGTCGGTGAAGACAGCAGCGAGAGGGGTCACAGCAGGCACCTGAATGGCACCCGTAGGTGTGGGTCTAAAACCCGGAGCATGGCCTGGACACTGGGCAGAGAAGCCCACCCTTCTCTTGGGATAACACCACGCCTCTGAGTCTCATCTCTTCAAGGTACTACTTCATCTCTCCTTGACTGCTTTTGATTATTTATATGAAGTAGTAACATTCTCTTTCTTTCACTCATCTGTTTTCCCCTCTGGAAACAAACACAATTATTTCCCTCCATGACTTCTGTAGTTGAGGCTGCAGGCCCGACTACAGAGTGATTTGTCACTCACCCTAATTGAGCCCATCCGGGCTTGACATTTCATGACCCTATCGTTGTCATACTTTGTGAGGCTAGTATCATAATAGCATCTCCACTGTCCACTCCAGGATGTAGAGGACAGCCCCCACCAAGCTGTGACAATGGTCACCATCTCCCCAGCACGCTTCCCTCTGCTTTGGCACCATGGACTTGAGTCCACAAAGCTTGTTCAGCCTTCTGTAGCGTATCTGCTTTACTTTGGCTCTCTTCCTCTAGTCTCGTTCCTTCGTGTTGCCATCTGCCATGGTTATTATAGCTCTGTGTATGGATCAGCTTCATCACCATTTTCTAGGTGTTATCCCAGGAAGACATTCACATCATCCCCCCAGATCCTTGCCAGAGTATTAAATCTTACATCCTGAGAACGTGCGCCTAAATCCCTAAGTTCTTGTCATGTAGTTTGCTTAGCTTCTCTGACCTGGTGTCCTCAGCCCCAGTTCCATGGTGCTCCCCGGCCTCTGAGTTCCATGTTGACAATGTGCCGCAGTGCCTGTGTGTTGGGCTCCCTGTCCTTCCTAGCAGATGCATGCTGTCCCGTGGTGTTGTATGCATACCGTGATTTGCCTAGTGACCTAGAGAGATTGGGTCCTGCTGGAGAGAAACATGTTTTGTGTTGGAGAATGGCCTTGTCCTCCCAGTTAAAGTAAGATGGATGGATGCTTTTTAAAGTGGCATACTTCTTAAAGGGTTAAGGAAACCTGGCATGGGATTCTCACCTAAGTGAGGTGGCTTTGTGAAGGTGGACAACGGGGCTGTGGAAGCTGACAGCTAACAATCTTTGCTGTCAGCGTGCTCCCCTAGGGACAGCACACGTTCCATCCGGCAAGTCTCGTGGTGGAGTTTGCCGGGGTTTGGTCTGCACTGAGGCTATGCCGAGTATTAGCTATGTCATTTTATCTAATCTCTAGAAAGCTATGGGACAGCTACTGTGATTCCCCGAGCTTTAAAAGCAGAAATCACCAGGCCTGGAGAGTTAAGCTTTTCTGGGGGTGACAGGTAGTAAACAAACATAGGAACGGGGACTGGAAGTGCACCCTGGAGCCCCGCACGCAGCCTCCCTCAGTTTCTCGGTTGGAGCCACTCGCAGTGCAGTGCCCCGCAGGCAGTCTCTGGCTGTGCTGTCTGGTCTTGTCCTTGAATAGTCTTCCTGGCTGTTTCTACTTGTTTCAGCTTGTTACAGTGTTGGGGATTGGATACCAGGCTTTGTTGGTGCTAGGCCAGGGCTCCATACTTTTATTCTGGGGTGCTCTTCACTCATGTTTGACAAGCTGATACTGCTCTTGGGTCAGAAGAGCTGCTCCCTTTGTCTGGGAGGCATCATGGATTCTTAAAGGTGCTCCCTTTGTCTGGGAGGTGGCATGGACAATTGGGCGTGATGCTTGCCCAGTAAATTGTCCTTCTTATTAGAGCACAAGTCTGCTGAGTTAGACAAGGATTTCAGGGGTCTTAGTGTCTCCTCCCCTTGGAGCAGTGACTGTCAGGAGACTGGTTTCAATGCTACTGTCTAACGTGGCTTTTACATCCCCATTTCCAGCCCGCATCTCCCCGCTGAGTCTTGTACTTGTTTAATCTGTTGGCCACTAGATATTCCCAGTTGTAATTTCTACAGACTCCTACTAAAATTGTTCCCTTCCAAAGCAATTCTCTTCTGTCTTCGCAAAGATCTGTCACTTCTTTTGTATTTTCACCTGCGGTCATCGGCGCCATCACCTCTTCTCTGCCCATGGGAAAATGAGAATACAATTACTCAGGAATTCTGGGCCCTGTAGTAGTGTGCAAGGTCAGCCTCCAGTTCCAGTCCTTCGTCAACCTCCAGATCCAGTCCCTGGTGCACTCCCAGCACTCACTGAGTGTGAAGTGAGGGGCAAACAGCCAGAGCACAGATCTGTGAATGATTCCCAGTGCAGTTTGCTAGTGTGAAAAAGACAAGAATAGAGTGAAGGATTTGTTTGTTTGCTTGTATTTTTATTTTTTTTAAGTTTCCCTCTGAGACAGGATCTCTGTGTAGCCCAAACTAGCCTGACCCCTGGAGTCCTCTTGCCCAGGCCTCCTCAGCCCTGTTTCACTGGGATCTGCCATTACTCTTAATTCATTCCTCTTTAAGGAAGGAAGGATTTATGTTGACCTCAGCTCCCCGAGCCGAGCATGGGCAGGAGCAGGAGGCAGATGGTCATGTTGAATCCAGTCAGGAAGCAGAGGGCCCTGGTTTTTAATAAGGTTATCATTGCTAGGTCTCTGGAAATGCCTTTTTAGCTGAGCCCTGGGGAATGGAAGTGAGTGCAGCTGGTTAACGTTTAATGGCTCCTCTGCAATGTTTCACCCGCCCCTTGCTTTCCTTAGCTTGGAATCAGCCTCCTTCCTGCCATTCTGCCATCCTGCCTATAGGTCATGGCACTTTCTTACCTTGACTGCCTTATATATATATTCACCCTTACTGTGGCCAACTCCCGGAGAGTCTCCATCCAGCCTGCATCAACACACACAAAACTGTCCATCTCCTTCGCCTTCTTAAATCCCTCCGGCCCTCCCATGGCTTTTCAAGATAAATTTGAAACATCTTAAGCAGTGTCCTCGCTGTCCTAGCTTGGCGCTTGCCATCTCTACAGATTCCTCTCACGACTGCGTGAGCACCAGCTGCCTCTCAGCCCTGTTGACTCACTCGGTGTCCTTGTCAGCCGTGCCTGTCACAGTCCTCATTCTGTGCGTGACTACACACGGCGGCGTCTTTACACCTCACCAAGACGCATGTGCTGGGTTCTCGCGACTCTTTCCCTGGAAGCTTCAGCGTTTTCTCCAGGAGTTTAGCTGTGCCCTCGGTGTGGCGCGGTGTCTCTTTTTGCCAGATTTGTTATTTCCTGTTGATCAGGGATTGGCAGCTGGGATGGTCTGAGTGGCATGATTCGGATACTTGGCTGGTGGTATGTTCAGGTGGTTTAGGAAGTGTGTCACCGGGGCTGGGCTTTGGGAGTTGGAGGACTAGAGCCCTTCTCAGTTTCATTTCCGTTTCCTTCTTGAGGCTCAGGATGTGAGCTCTAGGCTTGTTGTTCCAGGCACCCTGCATGCATTCCCGCCCGTCGCTGTTCCCTGTAGAGCATGGGGAGAACTTACCTCATGACTAAATGCATAGCTTGCTTCTTTGACGCCAGTAGGGTACAGGCTCACAAGGCTTCCCCTCATAAAACATTATTTCTTTATATTATTTTCTCCTTGCTTTAATTTCCTTAGATTTGTTGAACTTGTCAATTACCATTTTTTTACAGCTTTATGATTTCTCTGGTTATAAGGGGCAGTTATTCACTGAAAAATATAGTAGCCTAAGGCTGGGAATAAAACATCCAACTCTCACCTTCCAGGTTATTCTTAATATTTGATTTTTATTCCTCTTTATACCTTGGGAATATTTTTTATTATTTAGGTCCTGGGTAATTTTTCTAGGAACACACCCTTGGAGCGATATAAGACACCACAGAAAATATCCCTAATGTCTTCTCACCTTACTTTGCATACCTGCTGGTGTGTTTTCATTGTGACATGTAACTTCCAACTCCTCCCTAAGAAGTGGAGTGGCATTCTTAGTGTGAAGGTGGATATTGTAATTCCTTTTAGACCTGGGGGGTCCTGGGAACTCTGCTTTTCTCCTAGGATCAAACTCTCTGTCTGACCATTTATTCCTCTGTCTATTCTCTACTTATCCCTATCTGTCTATCTATCTATCTATCTATCTATCTATCTATCTATCTATCTATCTATCTATCATCTATCTATCTATCATCTATCTATCTATCATCTGTCATCTATCTATCTATCTATCTATCTATCTATCTATCTATCTATCTATCTATCTATCTATCTCATCTGCTTTGTTGGAGTATTGGTTTAATATAGACCATTGGTTAAAATATATTGGTGTTTTCTTGAATGTTCTTCTCAAGTACAGAATTTGGTCTTTGGCTGCATTTTAAATGTTAGTGATAATTTTCCTGGATTGGAGCCAGCATAACATTACCAAACTCTGTTGGTGTCAAGAGCACAACTACTCACACTCCTTGATCTCATGAGCAATGTGAATGCATGTATAAGGGGCACGAGTTGGAGCTGAGTAGTTTGGATAGAAGTGGAAATTAGTTAAAAGGAAGATTATAGCACATCAAACAGGGACTCGGAAACACAAACCACAACAGTGCACCTGGTTTGTAGCAGAACTTTGTGTCATTCTCTGAACTGTATTCATCTTACTTCACTCCATGCATGCTGTTGAAATAACTCAGTGTGACAGCCTGTGCCTATAATCTCAGCTCTTAGGAAGCTAAGGGAGGACAAACATGAGTTCAAGAACACTTTGTTTCATGAGGAAAATTATGTATGTCCATCATGTTTTTCTATGTGCATGTAGCTAAAATGAGGGGTTCCCGGTCTATGGGCACATAACTAAAATGAGGGGTTCATGTCAGTTTTTAAGAAAATCAGCATTGCCGGTCAGTGGAGGCGCACACCTTTAATCCCAGCACTCGGGAGGCAGAGGCAGGCGGATCTCTGTGAGTTCGAGGCCAGCCTGGTCTACAAGAGCTAGTTCCAGGACAGGCTCCAAAGCTACAGAGAAACCCTATCTCGAAAAAGCAAAAAAAAAAAAAAAAAAGAAAAGAAAAAGAAAATCAGCATTATCCAATATAGAAAATGGGCCAAAGGCATATACAAATGCAAAAGGAGAAAGATAGTCAGCAAATACAATATTCTGGTCAGCCATCTTGAATAATCAAAGAAAAAAATAAATTAATATAAGTCTATGATTAGGACTTTTAATTTCTAGTGTGTGGAGGGAACTCGCACTGTCAGTAAAAGGCAGTTTTGAAGTTTGTCTTGCAAACCTTAGTCTTCAATCCTTTGCGGCACAATATCCTCCCAAGTCTAACCTGAGGAAATAAAGACAGACATTAGCCAAAGCAACAGGCACACTTAGCATGAAAGTAGCTAATAAAATGAGAAGATAGCGACAGTTACACAGTGAAATTCTGGGCAGTTTTTGAAGAATCTGTAGTGTGATAAAGTAACAGCATTGCAGCTGAGAAAAAACATGAAATTGCAGCGTTAGGCTGCTAACAGCTATGCCGAGGTAGCCACGCAAAACAAAGGAAGTAAGTCCACCTGCTCAACACTGAATAGAGACTGTTTGTCACCGTGCCTGGTTCTCATGGTCCTCACCTCATGTCTTTCTACTTTTCAACCCTGGCATTCCATTTGAACCCCCAGTAGAACAGTAATATTTAAGAAATAAGTCCCTGAAGCAGAGTATGCTCTCCACCTGTAATTACTTACAAATGGCTTTGTATTAGCCAGGTGGTGGCACTGTATGTCTTTAACCCCAACACTCAGAGGGCAGAGATGGGTGGATCTCTGTGAGCTCAAAGCCAGCCTGGTCTATGGAGTGAGTTCCAGGACAGCCAGGGCTATTATACAGAAAAACCCTGTCTCAGAAAACAAACAAAAAAACCCAAACAAACAAATTTGGATTGTAAGCTGGAGATTTTGTCCAGATTTTGTTTCTTGGCCGTCTTCATTTGAAATGAGACACTTGAAGTATTGGCCACCAGGAAGCTATGTCACTCAGTCCTCAGAGTCCTTGCTTGCCTTGGCTGTCACAGTGCATCTCAGAACCCAGTCTACTTGCTACTTTCTTCAAGACTGGGGTCCTCTTGAGACCCCAAGGAACTCCACGTTTTCTCTCTCTACCAAGGAGAAGGGGTGGAGGATGTGCTAACCTGGAGCTTGCCCACTCTCAGGTCCAAATCAAAAAGTAGCTGGTTGGAGTTGTTCGGAAATAAAGGAGGAAGACACATCCCTCAGGGATAAGAAAGCAATAAGTAGCTTCCTTTGGCCGTCAACTTCCTACCTCTTGGTTCTTGAGTAACAACAATGTATCTTTGATTATTTAAGGATTTCTCAGATGGCAAGAATTGAATCAAGTTTTACTGCTGTCTTAGTTTTGGTTTCTGTTGCAGTGAAGAGACACCATGACCAGGGCAACTCTTATAATGAAAAACATTTAATTGGGGTGCTTACATTTTCAGAGGTTTAGTCCATTATCATCATAGCAGGGAGCATAGCGCTGTGCAGGCAGACATGGTGCTGTGCTGGCTACATCTCGATCAGAAGGCAACAGGAAGTAGACTGTGACACTGGGCAGTATTTTGAGCATAGAAAACCTCAAAGCCCTCCCCCACAGTGACACATCTCTTCCAACGAGGCCATACCGACCCCAACAAAGCCACACCTCCTAATAGTGCCACTCTCTATGACCGTATGAGGGCCAACTACATTCAAACCATCACAATTACTATCTGTTTAGGCTCAGAATGCTCTATTATAGAAATACTCAAGAGATACTGATAAACAAGATGAATCGTGTTCTGAGTCGCTGCTGTCACAGCGCTCCTAATCAAACCTTGAGACTGCCAGTGGGCTTGTGAGAGGCTGCTGGATGGTGCAGTGTGGGGCAGCCAGGAGGATGCCAGACATTTCTATCAGTAGTGGGTCCTTCATTCACTACTGTTCTTTGCTCATTCTCTCAGTCCAAATGATAATGATATTTTTAAAAAGCACACTAAACTTCTCACAAAGCACTGTGCTATACCAAGTGTCTCAGTTGAGAGAGAAAGTCAGCATGATGAGGCCAGAAGAATCCAGGCCTTGGATTCATACATATTCAGACTTAAATCTACTTGAACCATGTATCATTTGTGGGGGCGATATGTACATTTATCAGTCATCCAGCTTTGCAAATTTCACACAAAGATTATCAGTTGTGTGTGAAATTAGTTGGCTTACTCATGCTTTCCTTCACTATTCAAAAGGGTTGTTTGTTCAACCTCAGTAATCAAAGGAATATACATAGTAGAGAGGAAGCAAATTAAACATTGTTCTTTTTCCCACGGAATGGGGAAATGATTTAGCTAATGGGGTAGATGATTTAGCTAAGTATTAACCAATAGTAACTAATAAATTAAAAACTACCAGGGAAATAAGAGCTATAACACTTGCTTTTCTGACCCTAGTAAAGTAGGGGGATATGTTTGAGGTGAGATCTGAGGGAGAGACACAAGTTCCCCAGGAAAGAGGGTGAGAAAAGATGTTGTAGAAGGTGGGGATGGATGAGGAGAATGGAATGTCTGTGTGAAGGTGGGGATGGAGGGATGGGGAGAATGGAATGTCTGTGTGAAGGTGGGGA